>NW_026844042.1:8729258-8835571 GCF_029531705.1 Pantherophis guttatus | reverse complement strand
TGTGTGTGTGTGTGTGTGTGTGTGTGTGTGTGTGTGTGCGCGCATATTCTTTCTAGCCAGGTTTTACCTACATAAGTTAAGCTGTTCTACAGCCCTAGTTCTGTGAAATCTCATTCACAAGTTTCTGGGCTTTTTATTTCTAGCTGACAAGCAGCAACTCTGTGTTGCTCTCTGGGAGACTCAGATAGCTATTTCTGCCTTGTAAGTGAGTGAATGAGATTTCACAGAACTAGGGCTGTAGAACAGCTTAACTTACGTAGGTAAAACCTGGCTAGAAAGAATATGCACATAAAAGCCTACGAAAAAGATAGATAGATAGATAGATAGATAGATAGATAGATAGATAGATAGATAGATAGATGATAGCAGTGTTCCAGTATTTGAGGGGCTGTCAGAAAGATGAGGGGAGTAAATTATTTTCCAGAGCACCCAAAGGCAAGACAAGAACCAATGGATGGAAACTCACCAAGGAGAGAACCAACCTAGAACTAAGGAGAAATTTCCTAAGGGTGAGAACAATCAGCAAGCAGAATAGCTTGCCTTCAGAAATTGTAAGTGCCCCATTCCTGGAGGCTTTCAAGAAGAGACTGGACAGCCACTTGTCTGAAATTGTATAGACTCCTGGTTGTGAAGTGAGTTGTATTAGATGACCTCCAAGGTCCCTTCCAACTCCGTTATTCTATATTGTATGCTGTAACCTTCCTTTTAGAAGATCTACTAGAAGGGCTGAAGCCCAGAAGCAATTGAAGGCAAGAGATGGACCACTCAAAAGCTCCAGAGTGTTGCAGCGTTTCAAAGATTTTGCTGTGACTTCAACTATTCTGCAGCTGGGCTGGAAATCAATCCACTCAGCTTTCAAGCAGTGAAGATCCCAGCAGTGAACAAATGATTCTAGACCGTGACAAAGACTCCACAAAGAAGCATTTGGTGCTTCTCTTGTTGTTGTGGCATTTATAGTATCAACACCTGGACCATCAGCTCCAGGAGTGGCAAAATCAAACATCTGTTGTCCTTTTCCAAAGGATGGGTACTCAGCACCAGAGGCTCAGCATATGATCACATAGTCTCATGAAGACCCTCACGTGCTGAATTAATCATTGATTGGTTTAACTGTATTTTGCTGAATAAATCACAATTGGTTAAGCTCAACTACGCACTCAATTACACATTAAAATCACAGTGGTTGACTTTGTACCATACACCAAATTGAAGCAATCCCCACCCCCAGTTTACTTGTGAGACTGCTGCTTCCTGAAAGTATCTACCCATCTCACATCAGATAGGATGGGCACCCTCCAGGTGTTGTGGTCCGCCAGCAGCCTGCGGAGCTGGCAGCGGAGTTGGACAGTGAGGAGGCTGGGGAGGAACATGGGCCAGTCCTGGAGTCAGGGGAAGTCCCGGATGAGGGCTCTGCATCAGAGGCAGAGATGGGCCAGGGCCATCTGGGAGTGATGCGTGGACTCTGGAACCTCCAGAGGCGGACAGCAGAGAGGCAGAGGAACAGGAGGAGCCTGTTCCTAGTGCATGCATGCGCAAAGCTAACAGAAGACAAGAGCAGCTAAAGCAAAAAGGACAACTCAGGAGTAAGGTCAGAAGATGATTGGCCCCTCCCATAAGGCTTAAAAGAGCAGCAACGAGCCGTTGGGTTTAAACGATGGCAGTTTAACAAAGGGGGGAAAATTCCCGATATGTCTTGTGATGCCACCGTGATGATGTGAGTTTGACACTCCTGATCAAGTAAAACCCAGGAAGGGTACCTTATCTGTAGCTGACGCTGCTAACCACTACTTGAGAAAATTCCTGTGCAGAAGCCTGAGTAGCAAGAAATCAGTTTAATTTGACCTTCATGTGTGGACCTGATCTTTCACACCTGACAGGAAAGAAGGGAAGGAGGGAGGGAGAGAGGGAGAGAGGAAGGAAGGAAGGAAGAAAGGAAGGGAGGGAGGAAGAGGGAGGGAGAGAGGAAGGGAGGAACAGGGAGGGAGAGAGGGAGGAAGGTAGGAAAGAAGGGAGGGAGGGAGAGAGGGAGGGAGGAAGGAAGGAAGAGGGAGGAAGAGAGGGAGGAACAGGGAGGGAGAGAGAGAGGAAGGGAGGGAGGGAGGGAGGAGGGAGGGAGGGAGAGAGGGAGGAAGGGAGAAAGGGAGGGAGGGAGGGAGGAACAGGGAGGGAGAGAGGGAGGGAGGAAGGAAAGGAAGGAAGGAAGGAAGGAAGGAAGGAAGGAAAGAAGGAAGGACGGAAGGAACAGGGTGGGAGAGAGGGAGGGAGGGAGGAAGGAAGATGACTACTTGCCATTTCATAAATGAAACTCAACAATATACTCTAAAAAGTACCAAGAAATGAGAATATTTATAGCTCAGGGTTGAAATGAGGGGGTGCTTTCAGAGTTTGGTTGTTTTCTTGCAGATATTTCATTACCTAAACCACATAATCTGCTTCTGATGATGATGTTATTTAACACGGATCATGTTACCTAGTTTAGGTAATGAAACATCTGGAAGAAAGCAACCAAGCTCAGAGAGCACCAAGGACCACTCTAAAAATGGCCAAGGAACTTTGGAACACTTGAGAGTGAAATAGGAAAACAGAAGCCATTTTTGGTGTATGGTTTCCTCTATTGTATTCTAATTGTTTGCCAAAATTGTTTTACCATACACCAAAAAATTGAAATGAGGCCAGAAACAGTTTTATTAGAAATAATTACAGAGCAATATGAAAAAGAAATAAAATATTTAATTATCCATATATTAACGGCAACACGAATAGTTTTTGCCCAGAATTGGAAGAATAAGGATACACCAACAGAAGATAAAATAATTAATAAAATTATGGAATGTGCAGAAATGGACAAACTTACAAAAGAAGTACAGGAAAAGGAGGAATCGGACTATTACCTAGTATGGCAGAAATGGTATGACTGGTTGGAGAACAAGAAAAAAGATAAAGATACAAATAAGAAGACAAAAACCATATATACGAAATTAGGTACCATTTAAGGAAAATAGTGAATTAAATATGTAGATTAAGAGAAGGTAAAGAGAGGATGTATTAGGAATATAGATACAAGAGATACAGTAGAAAAAGACAGAGAAAAGGTATAAATATAAATACAGATCACCGATATGACAAACTTGAAAAGAAGATGTAAAGATTTGATTTATGTTTATTTGTTTTGTATGTTTTGTTGTTGTTTGTATGTTTGTACTTTTTAATAATAAAAAATATTTTTTTTAAAAAAAGGAAAACAGAAGCCATTATTTTGTGGAAGAAAAGTTTCAGGAAACTGGAACACATTGTCCGCACAGCTCTATAACAACAGAAATTCAGAATAGCCTCCCTTTTCTGCTTGAACATCTAATTTGTGACAAACCACAATGCAATGCCACATAAAATTTGGAATGTTACCTCGCCTTCCAACAGTGACCCAATATGTCAAAACATCACTCAGAAGTCCTGTGTAAACAACTTCTTTAGTTTCGCTTGGAGGATTCAAACTCCAAGGGAGTTCAAGTAACTCCAATGCATTTTCTTCTACCCCCTTTTCCTGCTCCATCATCCTGACTGCAGCTTGTCATTAACAGTGGAAACATGAAGGCTGATTGGAAACATGGTTTATTGATGGACAGGACCACATGGGTTTGAGGTCCTGGGCAGCTGACCGCATGAAGTGGAGAGCGGATGGCTTTTATACCTTCTCTTGGGCTTTGAACTTGAGCTTCCTGTTCCTGTGCAAGAACATGTATTCTATTGGCTGCTGTTAGACTCCCATGGGACTATGCAGGGGTCATAGCTGAGGTTGTCTGAGCTCTCAGGTTTGGTTGGAGCTTGCTGGGTGATGATGTAATGAAGAGACTTGTGTTCTGAAAGGGTATTGGCCAACTCCTATTGTGTCTTAATGGCTTTGCCCTGGTTTGGATCTTGAGTGAGGTCTAATCCCATCACCCTGAGGCTGAAGGTCTTTTGTCTTGTAGATAGGCTGGCCCAGTCCTGCTGGGGCTATTAACAAAGGTGGGGACTGCTTTCCAAGAGCATGTTTCTCCTTTAGGGAAATATAATATTCTGCCTTTTTTAATATTTCCCAAAATATTTCATTCTTCTAAGAGAGGGGTAACTTCCCTCAGACACTTTGCTGAGATCCCCTCCCTCCCCACCCCTTTCTTTCAAATGACAGCTCTAAAATAATCAGATGAAAATGCAGGAAAGTGGCAAATCAATTTAATATTGCAGCACCATTAAATAATTTAGCAGCTCTCCTTTAGAAGGTTCCACTTTATTAAAAAGTTTGCTCTTTTTTTTTCCCCCTGATCCCCCCTCAACCGCTCTCTTATTTGTTTGACTTTTTCTCACTCGACGTGAAATAGCATCTTTCCATTTTTGGAAAGGAAAACGTACTCCTCAAAATTCCAGAATAATTGGCCACCACAATCAAACCAAGATATTTAAAATAATTTAAGTAAAGCTGGGCGCAAATGGACTTTCCAAGTTTTTCAACAAGCTGTAAGAAGAACAGCTTGGAAGACGTTTTCTCAGAATTAGGAAAGAATACATTTTTCAACCATTCTTCTAGGATGTCCCCATATTCAACATCTTCTTAGTGCTGATAATATGGATGGTGAAAAATCCCTATCATGGAAGAGATCCTTGGTTTAATGGAAGTGTAAGGAGGATCCAAGGAGCAAGGAATGAAATAACAAGCTGTGAAGGACAAGCTATTTGAACCCACCTGCACACAATCTAGCAAACCAGTATTGACTTGAGAATACTGGGAACTGAAATCCACACATCTTAAACCTGCTAAGATTGATAGCAGAAACAGATAAGAGAATAACAGAGTTGGAAGGGACCTTAGAGGTCTTCTAGTCCAACCCCCCTGCCCAAGCAGGAGACCCTATACAATTTTAGACAAGTTGCTGTTCAGTCTCTTCTTAAAAGCCTCCAGTGATGAAGCACCCACAACTTCTGAAGGCAAGATGTTCCACTGGTTAATTGTCCTCACCAGTGGTGAAATCCATATTTTTTTTTACTACTGGTTCTGTGGCTTGGTGGGCATGGTGTGGCTTGGTGGGCGTGGCAGGAGAAGGATATTGCAAAATCCCCATTCCCACCCCACTCCAGGGGAAGGATATTGCAAAATCTCCATTCCCTCCCCACTCTGGGGCCAGCCAGAGGTGGTATTTGCCGGTTCTCAGAACTGCTCAAAATTTCCACTACCGGTTCTCCAGAACCTGTCAGAACCTGCTGGATTTCAGCCCTAGTCCTCACTCTTAGGAAGTTTCTCCTTAATTCCAGGTTGCTTCTCTCCTTGGTTAATTTCCATTCATTATTTCCGATCCTGCCCTCTCATTCTTTGGAAAATAAATTGACACCCCTCCTCTGTGGCAGTCCCTCAAATACTGGAATACTGCTCTTATGACCCCCTAATTCTTCTTTTCTTTAAAAAGGATTTTAAAAAACCCAAATCCTGCAGTCGTTCTTCATATGTTTTATTCTCCAGGCCTTTGATCATCTTAGCTGTTCTTCTTTGCACTTTTTCCAAGCTCTCAACTTTTTTTTTCGTAAAGTGGTGACTCAACGTGGAGGCAGTACGTTTTATAAAGTGGCACTAATACTTCATGGGGTTTTGATTCTATGCTTCTGTTTATACAAACAAGGATTGTATTAGCTTTTTTGGCTGCTGCCACAGGCTGCTGACTCATGTTTAAGTGATTGCCCACTAAGACTCCAAGATCCCCCTCACAGTTACTGTTTTTGAGCCAGGTTTCGCCTAATCTGTACTTTGGCTTTTTCCTGCCTAAGTGTAATACCTTTCCTTTCTCCACATTAAATTTCATTTTGCTGGACAGGGCCCATTGTTCAAGTCTGTCAAGATCTTTTTGGATCATGAGCTTGTCGTCTGGTGTGTTGGCTCTTCCTGCCAGCTTAGTATCATCTGCAAATTTGATGAGTTCCTCTTCTATTCTCTCATCCAAGTCATTTATGAAGATATTGAAGAATACTGGGCCTAAGACAGAACCTTGTGGCACCTCACTGCTTACTTCCCTCCATGTAGATGTAGTACCATTAAGGACTACTCCTTGAGTACGGTTTGTCAGCCACTTACAAATCCATCTGGTGGTGATGCTATCTATCCAACATTTTTCTAGAATTGTCTCATGATACAGATACAGATTAAGAGAGTTGGAAGGGACTATGTAGGTCATCTAGTCCAACCCCCTGCCCAAGCAGGAGACCCTACATCATTTCTGACAGATGGCAGTCCAGTCTCGTCTTGAAAGCCTCCAGTGATGAAGCTCCCACAACTTCCGAAGGCAACTTCTGTTCCATCAGTTGATTGCTCTCACTGTCAGAAAATTTCTCCTTATTTCTAGGTTGAATCTCTCCTTGATCAGTTTCCATCCATTATTCCTTCAATTGGCCCTGGTGAGTTGGCCATGGCAAGTTATCTTAGACCCCTGAAAAAAAAGAGACACTGCTCCAAATGCTAATGGCTTCTTTGCTTTGATAGAAAAATTAATTTCTCCCTGACAGAGTAGCAGGAAGCCACCGGCTAAGTTCACAAGAGTGGCAAGATTTAAAATGGAGAACATTAGTTAAGACTTTAGTCCTCTACCTACAGTCTAATCCCCCACTTCACATTGTTTCTAAGACTTTACATATGTGTTAGATTAAAAAAGGCTTATAGATAATTACTAGAGCGTAAAACAGGACAGTGCCTTGAATACAGCATCACAATATATTCTTAATCACAGGGAGCTACCGAAATGATTGCAATGTGCTGGGGAATTTTGGAGAAGCCTATGCTTCTTACCAAATGATTTAAAAAAAAAAAAAAAAGATGAAGAGCTTAAGAGGAATTACAGCTGCAAAAAAACAAACAAAGGCCCTTACTAATCCCAACAGAAGTGAATTAATTGACAGCTGTTTTTTTTCTGGGGGAACATGTTTGTATTAGTCTTCCCCTATCTGTCACCCAACAAATGCATTCAAAACAGCGCTGACTGGGGATTTTAACACATCTGGATAGACAGAGTTGAGATCGTGCAGCGAGCGATCATAACACACGTTGGGGGAAAAACAGCATGAACAGCATTTCAAGGTAACAAAGGCTGCTGAGTTCTGTTTTAAGCTCTGAGCACTGAGTTGTGTAGCTACTTTTGATTGTAAGGGTAATTTTTCAAAGGACAGACCCGCGTGTCACTTTATTTCTCTGCTCAGGTGTGGAATTGCAGGAAGGGGCGTGCGTTTGCATGATGCCAAGGTCTACTTCAAAAGCAATTCAATCAAATTGCAGAATCAAGTCAGTTTCCCTCCCGCCCCCACGCAAGAATTGATTTGAGCTTAAATAGTTGAACTGAGCACCTCTGAATCAATATAATCCAATCAGATTTGGATAGCTTTCACATAGGGGCCTGTAACATTTTCAGCATCCAAATCAGATCAATTTGGGTGTCCCAATTCAAGCGATCAAATTATATTCTAAATTATGTTTTTTGGAACTGAACGAGAAGCATTCGGTGGCACAATGATTAGAAGGCAGTACTGCAGGCTACTTCTGCTGCCTGCCAGCTGCCTGCAATTTCGGAGATCGAATCTCACCAGGTTCAAGGTTGACTCAGCCTTCCATCCTTCTGAGGTGGGTAAAATGAGGACCCAGATTGTTGGAGGTAAGAGGCTGACTCTGTAAACTGCTTAGAGAGGGCTGTAAAAGCACCGTGAAGTGATATATAAGTTTAAGTGCTATTGCTATTGCTATTCCTCAACCCTGGATGCTATAAAGTTCAACTAATGAATCCTTTCTCCCTCCTTTCTACTAGTTATATTTAAAGAATGTATATGACAGTGGTGGGTTTCAAAAAATTTTATTACCGGTTTGGTGGGTGTGGCTTGGTGGGTGTGGCAGGGAAGGATACTGTAAAAACTCCATTCCCACCCCACTCCAGGGGAAGAATACTGTAAACACTCCATTCCCTCCCCACTCCAGGGAAAGGTTACTGCAAAATCCCCATTTCCTCCCAATCAGCTGGGACTCTGGAGGCAGAGAATAGATGGGGGCGGAGCCAATCAGAGGTAGTGTTTACCGGTTCCTTGAACTACTCAAAATTTCTGCTACCAGTTCTCCAGAACCGGTCAGAACCTGCTGAAACCCACCTCTGGTATATGAGGTTATGTTTGCATGCATTCTGGGCCAATTGTAATGTAGTCCTAGGCTGCGTTAACAGAGGGATAGGGAAAGAATCAAGATCATGTGAAGTGTTCATACCATTTTATAAAACCTTAATAAATACTGCAAAATACTTAAAAGACTGCATCATGTTTTGATTGCCACAATATAAAAAAGATGCTGAGACTCTGGAAAGTCTGCAGTGAAGAAGAGTAACAAAGATGATTAGGGGACTGGAGGCTAAAACATATGAAAAACGGTTGCAGGAATTGGATACGTCTAGTTTAGTGAAAAGAAGGACTAGGGGTGATATAACAGTGTTCCAATATCTAAAAGCTGTCACAGAAAAAAAAAAGGGGGGGCATCTATTCTCCAAAGCATCTGAAGGCAGGACAAGAAGCAACAGATGGAAACTAGGTCAGAGACAACCAACTAGAGTAAGCAGAAATTTCCTGACAGTTAGAACAATCAATCAGTGGAACAACTTGCCCACAGAAGTTGTGGGTGCTCCATCACTGGAGGCTTTAAGAAGAAATTGGACCACCATTTGTCCAGAATGCTGTAGGGCCGTGATGGCGAATCTATAGCATGTGTGCCACAGGTGGCACATGTAGCCATATCAGTGGGCATGCCAGCTCAGCTCCAGCATGCGCCAGCTGATTTTTGGGCCTTCTGGGCCCACCAGAAGTAGGGAAACAGGCTGTTTCCTGCCTCCAGAGGGCCTGGGGATGGGCGGGGAAGGCCCATTTTTCTTTCTTACCTGGCTCCAGATCCTCTCTATGCACCTGGGGAGGGTGAAAACAGCCTTCCCCACCCCCTCGGAGGCCCTCCGGAGGCCTGAAACGGCCTGTTTCCCAATTTCCGGTTGGACAGGAAGTGACTTTTTTGCTGTCCCCAGCCTCCAGAGCCTCTCTAGGGTTCTCTCTAGAAGGCTCGAAAATCAGCTGGCGTGTGCCGGAGCTGAGCTGGTGTGCCCACTGATATGGCTACGTGTGCCACCTGTGGCACGCGTGCCATAGGTTTGCCATCACAGACCTAGGATTTGCATTTCCTCTTTTGCCTATTTAGCCAGCTGTGACTTCTACGTAACCTTTCCATGTCTGCATAGGAATCTGACAACAGCCAATAGAATACATGTTCTTGCACAGGAACAGGAAGCTCAAGTGCAAAGCCCAAAGAAGGTATAACATCCCCCCCACTCTAAACTCCATTTTGTCAGCTGCCTAAAACCACAAACCCATGTGGTTTTGCTTCACCAATAAACCATCTTTCCATGTTTCCAGTGTCTTTCTCCCGGCTTGGAACTGAACCAGATAGATATTTCTTCACATAATATATAAAGTCATTGGTCCAATTAATTAGCACAATAATATACTTGATCACCCTACCACATCCAGTTTGGATAATCTTGCACCGTAATTTTACGGTAACTCAGAGCATCTGAGCCAAATAAATCCAAAATAGAGTAGGCCATTTTGTCTAGAAACTAGTGACAGTGAATGGAGCATGTTAAAAAGAGGCCAAGGCCTCTGCTTGCTAAAAGCACAATGCAGAGTCCTTTCATCTCAACTAATCCTAAAATATTTAGGGTATCAATCAATGTTGCTGCTACAGGTAATCCTCGATTTACAAACATTCCCTTTAGTGACCATTTGAAGTTACAACAGCATTGAAAAAAGGGACTTCTGACTGTTTTTTCCACACTTACGACCATCACAGCGTCCCCGTGATCATGTGATCAAAATTCAGACGCTTGGCCACTGACTCATATTTATGACGGTTGTAGTGGGGATCGCATGACGAGCCATGTCAATGGGGAAGCTGGATTCGCTTAACAACCACATCACTAACTGAGCAACTGCAGCGATTCACTTAAGAACCAATGAGACAAAATTCACTTAACAACTATCTCACTCACCAACAGAAAATGTGGGCTCAATTGTTGATCATAAGTCAAGGACCACCTACAGTAGTTGTCAAAATTGTGGAATTTTGGGAAAATTTTCCTATCTTTTGGGAAAAGTGTATTTTTGAGGTTTGATGGCTAATAACACCACTTTTTTTTTCAGTAGTACCATAAAATTATATATCAATGGAAAGATAATTTAATCAAGAATGTAATGCAATGAAGTCTGTTCAATTATCTGTATTCTATGAAAAGTTATAGCCAAATAACCAGAAAAAGGAATCACAACTTGCTTAGGTTGATATCAGGTAGCTTTCCTTCATCTGACTGTAGCCAATGAGCACGAGTGTTTAGAGAGCCCATCAGGTGTCATCTCGTTTTGGCAATGAGCCGATCAGATCACAGTAGGATTCAGTTATCGATGTCATGTATTGAAGCTGAGAGGAGGACATTTGTCAGTGTGTTATGTGATCGCTATCAAGTTGGTTGGGGTTTTTTCGTGTTCTTTCCTTTAGTGAGCTTGTAAAACGTAATAAAATTAAAGTACCATATTTTTCGGAGTGTAAGACGTGCCTTCCCCCCCCCCCCCAAAAAAAAAGAGGCTGAAAATTTGGGTGCGTCTTATACTCGGAATGTAGCTTTTTCGAAGCTTTTTTTCAGCCCTAATGAGACGTGTTGAGGAATTCGCAGAGCAACCCTAGAGTAGCAAGGGTGTGCACATGAAAGCGATTGAGAGCAGTTGCAAATAATCACAGCCAACACACAGATACACTGAGTTGTGTTTACTTTTAGAAATAGCAATAAGACACAGTCCAATAAACAGTCCAGGTCTTACACAGATAAAGCAGTAGATAGTAAAACAGTAGTCCAGCGGTATTCCAATAACAAAGTCTTCTTACCAGTCGTTGTAGTTACACGCAATAAACAGTTGCAAACAGTAGCAAACACAGCAAATAGCAGTAAAGATCAGTAACATTCAGCAAAAAGTAGCAGAGAGTAGCGAAGAGCAGTAAAGAGAAACTAACCATGTTTCAAGCTCTCTTTTAAGGACATTGGCTACAGAGCTAACCAATCAGGACACAGTATGATGCAATACAGCAATACAGTCTTAAAGCTATATTGAGGTTTTTTATATTGCCAACCCAACCAGTAGGTAACTATCATTTCCTAACAAGACGCTAACGAGGTGCTAGCAAGTGAAGCAATCTTCCCAGCTTTGCCTGCTCCCTCGACTTGAGTGAAGCGATCTCCATGTTTTGCTCCGACTCTCAGCTGTTCTTTAGAAGCTTTTTTTCAACCCTAACTAGGCGCTAGCCGAGTGAAGCGATCTCCCCCCATGCTTTGCCTGCTTTTCTCATTGCTCCTTCCTCTCAGCTGTGCCTTAGAAGCTGTTTTTTATCCCCAAGCAGGAGATAAAAAACCAGCAAACTAATGTGCTGAAGCTGACCAGAATACGGACGCTAGCCAGATGAATACCTGGTAGGCAGTTTTTCCCCCCTATTTTCCTCCCCAAAAACTAAGCTGTGTCTTATACTCCGGTGCGTCTTATACTCCGAAAAATATGGTAATGGTGTAAAGAGTTGAGTGGTCACCCAGAAAGTGATGTAAAATAGTATTATTAAGTAAGCAAGGCTACAGTTATAAAGAAATTAGAAGAAAAATGGGTGGCAACTTAACCAAAGTTTTTGAAGAGGTATAAGGAGACTCAGTCACTACAAAACCATACCGGTAAAGGCAGGGAAATGTGCTCAACAGCAAGTGATGATAGAAGAATTAAGAGACTGTGCCTACATGCTAGAAGAAAATCACCTGGGTGTATACAAGATGAAATGGCACAATGCAATGTGAAGTTGAGTGCAAGGACTGTTCAGTGCAGACTGCAGGAATTTGGCCTAAAATCTAAGAATTCCACGAAAAAAGCCACTTTTATCTCTCAAACAAAGGTTGAAAAGCATCACATTCTTGATTAAATTATCTTTCCATTGATATATAATTTTATGGAAATCCAGCAGGTTCTGACAGGTTCTGGAGAACCGGTAGCGGAAATTTTGAGTAGTTGGGAGAACCGGCAAATACTACCTCTGGCTGGCCCCAGATTGGGGTGGGAATGGAGATTTTGCAGTATCCTTCCCCCAGGAGTGGGGAAGGAATGGGGATTTTGCAGTATCCTTCCCCTGGAGTGGGATGGGAATGGAGATTTTGCAGTATCCTCCCCTGCCACGCCCACCAAGCCACGCCAAGCCCACCAAGCCACGCCCACAGAACTGGTAGTAAAAAAAAATTGGATTTCACCACTGCATCAAACCTCAAAAATACGTTTTTCCCAAAAGGTTTCCACAATTTTGGCCACTACTGTATTTAAAAGGGGCCAGGAATCAGGGAACAAACAACTGCCAGCGAAGTTGCTTGTAAAATGATCAATCCAAACAGCCTTCCCAGAAGGGCTGAAATGATGAAAATAAATTACATCATGTTTTGTAAACCGGGAACAGTTCATTGTGGTTTTTTAAAAAAGAGTAGTTCAAGGATAAATCAGGCCAGTTTGCTTAGCAAGCCAAGGAAGAGGCATTATCGCAATTATCTGCAACTAAGAGCATTGCCTGTACTGTGTCAAATTGGTACCCAGACCCACAATCATCATCATAATAATATGAAGCTGGGTAATAGCAAACCTGCTCCGTCTCTTAGTTCATCTGAATGAAGAAATGACAATAAAAACCAGCAGACAGGGAGCCATCGTGGCACCCTGAGGCTGCAGCCGCATTGACCAGAGAAATGGGACAACCTCGGCTGCAGTCTTACTGCTTCTACACAAAAACTTAAATCTGTTTCCAATTGACTTTCCCCACTCAGCCGTCGCTTTTGATGAAGATCAGTAATTGCAAGCATCTGCTTCCCAACGCCTCAAATTGATCCGACATAAGGATTTCCCATTAGGCAGAAATTAAGGATATATTTCTTCCAATATTGCCGCTCCCCCCACCATCCGCCCCCCAAAATGCTTTCTTCTGCCTGGGCTTTTCATGTCTGTGCCTGGCTCATCCTTTTAGGGTTAATGGAGACGTTCATGGAGAAACAACTCAACGGGATCATCGGATAACGTAGCAAAAGGGAGAAGGGAAATTTGTCTGTTCTGACTGATGACTCCCCTCTTTTCCTTCTCCATCTGGGCCACAAGGACTCCGCTAATTGCCTAACGGAGGGGGTCTTTGGGTGCTCTCTGAGCTTGGGGGCATTACCAAATTAGGTAACATCATCAGTGCTACAGGTAGAGGAGGAGGAGGAGGAGGAGGAGGAGGAGGAGGAGGGGGAGGACTGTAGGTCTTTGGTACTCTCTGAGCTTAGTTGTTTTCTTGTGGACATTTCATTGCCCAAACTAGCATCATCAGTGTTAGAGGCTATCTGGTTTGGGGTAATGAAATGTTTGCAACCAAGCTCAGCGAGTACCAACAACCCCTCATTTCAACCCTGAGCTATAAATTTTCTCTTTTGTTGGTTGCCTAAGTTGCAATGTGATAGCAGATGCTAG
Organism: Pantherophis guttatus; assembly: GCF_029531705.1. The sequence goes on along the minus strand of NW_026844042.1, from coordinate 8,821,978 downwards.
CAAGAATAACCACCACCTTCTTGGCTGTGTCTGGTTACATTTCTTTAAACAAACATGCCAGCCATCGTTTGAAAATAATTCAACTGGAAACTGATTTGCTACTGAAAAACAACCCAACCATTATAGATCCTTCCTTTCCAAAAAACAAAATATTGCATACTGGACCAATCTTTCATGAGTATCTCCTATTATGTTTTGGCAACTACAAATATATACGTTTCCAAATAAGTCACAAGGACCAAAAATATCTTAAAAACATATGACATGTGCCTGGTTCCCTGAATCTAAGATATGTGAATATTAAGTAGGCTGTTTGTTTTTAACATGGGAAAGATTAGTACTGCTTTATAAAACCCTAGTATGACCACACCTGGAATACTGCAACCAATTTTGGTAACCATACTACAAAAAAGATGTCGAGACTTTGGAAAAAGTTCAGAGAAGAGCAACTGAGATGATCAAAGGTCCCTGGAGACTAAAACATATGAAAAATGGCTGCAGGATTTGGGCTTGGCTAGTCTAAAGAAAAGAAGAATTAGGGGCAACATGATAGCAGTATTCCAGTATTTGAGGGGCTGCCACAAAGAGGAGGTCAACTTATTTTTCAAAGCATCAGAGGGCCAACAATGGATGGAAACTAATCATGGAGAGAAGCAACCTGGAATGAAGGAGAAACTTCCTAACAGTTTGGATAATTAACCAGTAGAACAGCTTGCCACCAGAAATCGTGGGTGCTCCATCACTGGATGTTTTTAAGAAGAGAATAAACAGTCACTTGTCTGTAATGGTATAGGTCAGTGATGGCGAACCTATGGCACGTGTGCTACAGGTGGCACATGGAGCCATATCAGTTGGCACACGAGCATTGCCCTAGTTCAGCTGCAGCGCACGTGGGCACACCGTCCAGCTGATTTTCGGGCCTTCCGGGCCCACCAGAAGTCAGGAAACAGGCTGTTTCCGGCCTCCGGAGGGCCACCGGGTTGGTGGGGAAGGCCCGTTTTTCACTCTCCCTAGGCTCCAGAGCCTTTCTAGGAGCTTGGGAAGGGCGAAAATGGCCTTTGCCACTCCCCCGGAGGCCCTCCAGAGGCCGGAAACTGCCCATTTGCCGACATCCGGAGGGACCACGCTGTGTTCCCCCGCTTTGGCACATGATGGCAAAAAGGTTAGCCATCACTGGTATAGGTTCTCCTGCTTGAGCAGAGGGCTGGACTAGAAGACCTCCAAACTCCCTTCCAGATTCGATTCTATTCTATTGTCATGTGATCAAAATTCAGACACTTGGCAACTGACTCATATTTATGACGGTTGCAGTATCCTGAGGCCACACGATCCCCTTTGGCAAACTTCTAACAAGCAAAGTTAAGGGGGCAGCCGGATTCACTTAACAATCGTGTTACTAAACGATTCACTTAGCAACTGTGGCAAGAAAGGGCATAAAATGGGGCAAAACTCACTTAACAAATGTCTCACTTAGCAACAGAAATGTGGGTCTCAATTGTGCTCATAAATCGAGGACTACCTGTCCAGGGTTAAGAGTTAAGAGCTTTGGCCTGATCCAGAGTGCGATAAAAATAGATTAACGAATTCTGCAAATCCATGTCTTACGTGGCAGCAAGATCTATTGCATTCCATGGTGCTTACTAGGGGAAGCTAGCTACAAAATTTCAGCCTGAGGTGAATTCATTAAAAACATTTAATCTTACCTCATGCACAGCTAATATTATGCTCAGTGTCGTATATCCCAAAACTCTGTTATTTGTCTCCTCTTCACAGCAAACCCTGTGAAATCTTTTATTTTTTCTTCTTGCATTCTTCCTACTTTTTTTATAGATGCTTTATTATCAGTATTAAAGTTTGATTTCTTCCCAAGCAGTATATTAATAGTCTCATAAATGTTAATACCCAGCACTTTTCAATTTCCTTCACTAACTACTGAGTACCAGTTTTTGTTTTTTTTTTAAAAAAAAATAACGGTTGTGGTTTAACTCCTTGCAGGGATGACTTTAGTATAAACCAGGGGTCGGCAACCTTAAACACTCATAGAGCCACAAAGGTCCTAACCGGAAGCCCCCCATTCAATTCTGGAGTCGACTGGAAGTCCGGCTCCCCCACCATAGAGTCTTCTCCTACTGTGGCATCCTTTTTCCTCTGCCGACTGGAAGTCCGGCTTCCCCACCATAGAGTCTCCTCCTAGTGCGGCATCCTATTTCCTCTGCCAGTCCTAACTGAAAGCCCTATCAATTGTGGAGCCAACCGGCAACAGGGAGCCACAGCAGACGGATGAAAGAGCCACATGCGGCTCCAGAGCCACGGGTTGCTGACCCCTGTTATAAATAGAGGCATAGAATCAAGATCATGTGAAGTATTAGTACCGCTTTATAAAACCCTAGTAAGACCACACCTGGAATACTGCAACCAGTTTTGGTCGCCATACTACAAAAAAGACGTTGAGACTTTGGAAAAAGTTCAGAGAAGAGCAACTGAGATGATCAAAGGCCTGGAGACTAAAATATATGAAGAACAGCTGCAGGATTTGGGTCTGGCTAGTCTAAAGAAAAGAAGAATTAGGGATGACATGATAGCATTATTCCAGTATTTGAGGGGCTGCCACAAAGAAGAGGGGGTCAAATTATTCTCCAAAGCACCAGAGGGCAGGACAAGAAACAATGGTTGGAAACTAATCAAAGAGAGAAGCAACCTGGAATTAAGGAGAAAATTCCTAACAGGGAGGACAATCAACCAGCTTGCCTCCAGAAATTATGGGTGCTCCATCACTGGAATTTTTTAAGAAGAGTCTAGACAGTCACTTACCTGAAATAGTATAGGTTCTCTTGCTTGAGTAGGGGGGTGGACTAGAAGACCTCCAAAGTCCCTTCCAGCTCAATTCATTCTATTCTATATACCTATAAACTGTATAGAAAATCTCTAAAGAGCGCTGTCTTTTTCAATGCATGATAGTTTCATTTCATCTTTACGTAGGTGTTCGGCAGAAAGTAGATGGTAAGAGATGTTTACGGACACATAGGACATAGTTTGGCTAACCAAATGGGCATTTTTCATGAAGATAATTGGCAATCTTGAAAGCTTTTTGGAGTGCTGATCTCTGCTTGTTTCTATATCCTCTCCTTATTTAAATAGCATCTAGATCAAGAGAGGTGATATGACTGCTTTATACTGCACTAGTGAGGCCCCACGTGGAATACTCCATCCAGTTCTGCTCACTGCAAGATAAAAATATGCTGAGACCCTAGAACCGTGATGGTGAACCAATGGCAAGCGTGTCAGAGGTGGCACACAGAGTCCTCTCTGCTGGCACGTGCACCGTCGCCCCTGGTCAGATCTCTGTGGCGTTTCTTTCGTGAGCTTCTGTTTCCCTGCAAACGATGAAACAGAAGCTCACGAAAGAAAAAGGTCTCACCTCTTGCCGCGCTGCCGGTGTTGGGATCTCCTGCCGTCCAGCTGCTCTTTGAGTCTCTGCTGCGCATGTGCGCATGCCCACGCATGTGTGTGCACATGTCCACACATGCACGTCTGTGCATGTCCATGCATGTGCACATTCATGCATGTCCACGCACTTATGCACCTTTCAGTTTGGGCTTGCGTGCATGCACAGTTTGTGCACTCGGTGCCTAAAAGGTTCACCATCACTGCCCTAGAAAGAGTGCAGAGAAGAGCAACAAAGATGATGGGGGGCTTGGAGGCTATATTGTACGATGAAAGATTACGGGAACTAGTTATGTTTAGCCTATCAAAGAGAGGGATTGTGGGGGGGAAGGACTTGATAACGGTTTTACAGTATTTGAAGGGCTGTCACAGAGAAGAGAGGATTGATTTACTCTTTTTTTTAAAAAATGATCTTGTAACCCTTGCAACGGGGTGGAGTTGGGGTGACAGAGTGGAGCTGAGAATTTACTGGCTGGATGCCCTTCCTGACACCTATGAAGAGTTCTCAGCAGATATTTTCTCATTGCGCCGAGAGAGAAATATCTGCCTCTACCTAGGATTGAACTCGCAGCCTCCTGATCGTGAGGTGAGAGCTACACCTCTAGGTCACCACGCCACTCATTGACTTACTCATTATTATTCCTAATTTCTCTATACTTCCAGGTTGGACCTCACTCTGACCAGCTTCCACCCATTGCTTCTTTTTCTGCCCCCCCCCCCTCTTTGGAGATGAACAGAATAACAGAATATTCTGTTATTCCATTATTCTCCAAAGCACCAGAGAGCAGAACAAGAAGCAATGGGTGGAAGCTAGTCAGAATGAGGTCCAACCTGGAACTACGGAGACATTTCTTGACAGTGATAATGATTAAACCAATGGACTAGCCTGTTAAATCTACTGATGGATGCAGAACATGCTTCTCAACATTTGGGGACAACTGAAGTTGTTCCTTAAAAAGTCATGCAAGAATCAGGGACATCCGATTAGATGTTTGGTTGGAGAAAAGCAAAGAAAGTGAAATTCCGGAAAGTGAAATTGCTGTATAAAATAATTGTTGCAGCTATAGCAAAGAAGGGCCAATAATGCTTTTTAGGTAGAAAGAGAAGGTTGCCTATCTCTTTCTTTTAAAATATCAGCGTAATCAGTTCTACCATCAGGCGCTTGCCCTCTAGAATTCAGCTTCTGTGGATTCCTGATCCACTCACCTTGCTTAGAATAACGGGCAATGATCTCAAGTTAAAGTGCAGATCTGACAGAGTCACACTCAAATTAACTTAAGGTGGACATGCTTCTGCGTTTGAGTGAGAATGTGTGACTGTGTGTGTGTGTGTGTGTGTGTGTGTGTGTGTGTGTGTGTGTGTGGTCAGGATCTGTGTTCTTTTATTTGGGCTTCTGCTGCCATCTACAGCAGCAAAGAGAACCTTGCGCAAAGAAGAGATACAACAGAAAAGAGAAAGGAATTAGAGAAAAGAGAGGGGGTGATAGAGAGAGGGAGAGGGAGGGAAGGAGGGAGAGGGAGAGACACAGAGAGAGAGAGAGAGACAGAGGGGGAGAGACAGAGGGGGAGAGAGAAAGACAGAGAGAGAAAGACAGAGGGGGAGAGGGGAGGTGAGAGAGAGGCAGGGGGAGAGAGACAGAGGGAGAGAGACAGAGGGGGAGAGAGAGAGAGAGAGAGAAAGAGACAGGGGAGAGAGGGGGGAGAGGGGGGAGAGAGAGACAGAGGTGGAGACAGAGGAGGTGAGAGAGAGACAGAGGGGGAGAGAGAGGGAGAGACAGAGAGAGGGAGGGAGAGAGAGACAGGGAGGGGGAAAGAGAGAGAGGGCGGAAGAGGGAGAGAGAGAGGAAGAGATAGAGAGACAGACAGACACAGAGAGGGGAGAGAGAATGAGAGACAGATGGAGAGGGAGAGATGGAGACAGAGACAGAAAGAGAGAGGGAGAGACAAAGGGAGGGAGAGAGGGGGAGGGAGGGAGAAAGAGAGACAGAGAGGGGGAGAGAATGAAAGACAGAGGGAAAGGGGGAGAGGGAGAGGGAGAGAGAGAGAGAGAGAGAGAAAGAGACAGATGGAGAGGGAGAGATAGAGACAGACAGACACACAGAGAGAGACACACAGAGAAAGAAAGAGATAGAGGGAGAGATGAAGAGATAGAGGGAGGGAGGGAGAGGAGAGGGGGAGGAGGGAGGGAGGGAGGGGGAGAGAGAGAGAGAGAGAGAGAGAGAGAGACAGCATCAATATCATCAGCTACGTTTGGGTTTTCTACTCAGCCCCTATCCAAACATCCCAAGGTAACTTGCGAGTAGGTCATTTGGGGTCAGGGAAGCAGGAAAAGCTTACCTATGCAACATAAGTGCTTCACCCAAAATTTATTCAGCGTTGTTTTAGCCATTCTTTAGTTTAATGAAGAAGCAAGTCTCATAGGAAGGACCCGAAGGTTTTGAAGTTAATTACTAGGTGGCTCAGAGGTAGGCAGAAAAAAAGTTGCATTTTTCTATTACAGTCATCTCTCCAGACATCTGCAACCAGTCTGACTTCCCATATTTTGCTTAAGGGAAGGTCCTAGCAAGGAAGCCTAGCCGTGTGGCTTTTCCAATCAGAAAGGAGAGAGACACAAGGGATCCATCCTTCCTTCCTTCCTTCCTTCCTTCCTTCCTTCCTTCCTTCCTCCCTCCCTCCCTCCCTCCCTCCCTCCTTTCTTTCCTCCATCCATCCCTCCCTCCCTCCATTCCTTCCTCCCTCCTTCCTTTAACTCTCTTCCTTTTCTCTTCCTTCCCTCCTTCCTCCTTTCTTTCCTCCCTCCCTCCTTCTTTCCTTCCTGCCTTCCTTCCTTCTTTTCTTTCTCCTTCCTCCCTCCCTTCCCCTCCAGTAAAACTCTCTTTCCTCTTCCTTCCCTCCTTCCTCCTTCCTTTCCTCCCTTCCTTCTTTCCTTCCTTTCTTCCTTCCTCCCTCCCACCCACCCTCCCTCCCTTCCTTAACTCTCTTCCTTTCCTCTTCCTTCCTTCTTTCTTTCTTTCCTCCCACCCTCCCTTCTTTCCTTCCTTCCTTTCTCTCCCTCCTTCCTTCCCTCCCTCCATGAATTTTCAATAAAAAACGAAGAAAACAGGAAAAGAAAAGCAAAAAAAGAGTGGGGGAAAATGAACATCTAAAATAATATAAAAAATGATTTCCAACCTTCTTTTTAAACAGATAATTACCACCTGATTGTCCCTCCTCTCCCTTAAATACTTTACGAACCCCCTCTCCCACGCATTGCATCTTCAAATCCATAAACAATCTATCCATTTGTCTGTTGTTGTTTTTCAGCAAAAGGTTTTCCAGTCTTTCAGAGAGAGAAAAAAAACCTTTGCTGTTTGTTCTCTGACCATAATCAGTACAGCATTTCTCCTTAATGGAATCGGCTCTTAGACTAATTTTCCACTCATAAAGTACAAGGGGGAAAGAGGGAGGTTTAATATCGTCATATATGTGAATTAGTCCCGCATCTTGTGTTTCTTTTTTTAAATAAATAAATGTTTATTAAGTTTAATTGTAAAATAAAAATATAAAAGAAACAAAAGTTAGAAAAACAAGGAAAAGAAAGAGAAAACACTCCCAGAGAGAAAAAAGTAATGACTTCCAAGTTTCTTCGGTGCAGTAGAGATTACAAAAAGATCAAAAACATCAACCGTTTCCTTTCCATTAGCGAATTAGCCCCCACATTTTTCTAAATGGAGGGGTTTTAGGCAGGGGTGGGCTTTAAAATTTTTAGCAAGGGGTTCTCTGCCTGGTTGCTGGGTGGGCGTGGCTTAATTGGCCTCCTGCACCATGGCGGGGCTCCAGAGGCTTTCCTCAAGTGAAAATGGCCTCCCCTGGCTCCAGAAGCCCTCCGGAGGCTGGAAATGGGCCCATTTCCGGCCTTCCCAAACTTCCAGTAGGCCCGTTTTTCACACTCCCCAAGCCTCCGTGCACGCCCTGCACTTACCTGTATCCAAAACGGGCCGTGTGGGAACTCCTGGGAGGGGCGGGACAGGGTGGGCAGGGTCAGCCAGGAGAGGGATTTGGGGGTTCTCCGAACTGTACAGAATCTTAGCTAGAGATTCTCCCAAACCCCTGCGAACCCCCAGCAGCCCACCCCTGGTTTTAGAAATACGAGGCCTTTCCTTCTGCATCAAGCCTAAACTGGAATATTTTCCCGGTTTCTCTAACCCAGCTGCTGTCTTGCTGGAATTGTGGTTGATTTTTGCTCATCGCGCATCTGTTCCTGTGGCCCACTCAGCAATGTTGCAGATTTTGGCCGGAAGGCATGAATGCCAGCCAAACAAACTCGGTTTGGGCCACTCATCTGGCTTAGTGGAGCCCCGAGGATGATGGCTGTAGGATGGGGTGGGGGGTAGAGAGAGAGAACGCCGCTGGAGTGAAATTGTTCAGAAGCAAAATAAAATGGGTCGTTTTCAAATTGCTTTTATCAGTTGCACAGTTGCCGGTCTGACATGAGGCTCATTGCCAGTTGTTCTAGGTCTCATATTCGCACAGCCAATTTGCAACTCCTTAAACTAGGACAGCATATTAATTCGTATTCCCAAGGCTGGTTGAAGCAGAGTCCCTGCTGTGATATAAAATAAAACAGTTCAAACACTACGAGTTAGCAAACCCTTTAAATACGAGGGGGCGAATACACGGAGGTGAGAGAGAGTTGTTATTGTTTTTTTTTAAAAAAAAAATACGTTATAGTTTTTGTTTTTTGTTTTTGAATTTTATTTTTATTTTTAAACAAAACATAAAAAATAAATTCATCTTCCATTACAATTTCAAACAGTAATGCCAGTCGGTTACAAATCTTTTGTGCTTCATCTCCATATTCAAAACTTACTAGTCATTTAGTTTCTCAAATTTTCAAACAAATAAACATCCTCATTTATCATTTGTTTAACAATGGCTTTACCGCTTCATAAAAATTATTGAAAAAATAATAAATGAGAAAGAGGAATAAAGGAGAGAGGGGGAAAAATGTTGACGATGAAGGTACAATGTAGACGAAATAAAGAAAGATGGAAAACAATGTAGAGTAAGATAAAGTTAAAATATGCGTAAATATGTGTAAATAGCAAGAAAGGATCACTTCAAAGGAGCTGTAAAAAAAGTGACATGTATATAAATGTTGTATGTTTGTTTCTTGTTTTAATGTGTTCACAATAAAAAAACTTTTTAAAAAAATTTTAAAAAGAGAAAATAATAAAGAGAAAACAAATTAAAGCTCAAAGGTAAAAAGAAAGAAAGAAAGAAACATTAACCTGACTAGGTAGCTCAGTGGCTAAGACACCGAGCTTGTCGACAGTTTGGCGGTTCGAATCCCTAGTACAGGTCTCCTGCGTGAGCAGGGTGTTGGACTAGATTACCTCCAAGGTCCCTTCCAACTCTGGTTACTGTTACTATCTCCTGAGGTGAGTGATACAAAAAACAAAAAATGAAAGTAAGAGTTTGGAAGAAAACGAAACTGGTTTTGCTGATCCCCTGTGATGGTGGTGGTGAGAGATGGTGCTGCAGGAAACGTAGGAGGACCAAGCAGAACTAGAGGATGGAGTCAAATGCATCATCAGTTTGGAATCTCTACATGCTCATAAGAGTCCTAAGTCCAGCCCTTCTTGAAGTCTGTTGACTCTTATCTGGTGTCAATTTGCCTCTTGTGTATAGATACTATGGAATAAACTTGTAGTATTTTTGAAGCCTATCCTGGCTCCTGATTTCTTGCACCCGACATGAACCCTTTAGTAGATCAGATTCTTCTACATAGATAGCATGGAATAAGCTTGTAGTACTTTTGAACCCTATCCTGGTTCCACCCAAGTACTAAGCTTGGGTGGAAATAATCAGGAGCCAGGATAGGATTCCAGATTCCCGGCTCCTGATATATATATATATATACACACTATAGAATAAACTTGTAGTACTTTGGAATCCTATCCTGGCTCCTGATTATTTCCACCCAACACAAACCCCTTAGTAGATCAGATTCTTCTATTTAGATAGCATGGAATAAACTTGTAGTACTTTTGAACTCTATCCCGGCTTCTGATTTCTTGCACCTGACATACAACTAAAAAAGTCCCACATTATAGGCCAAGTTCTTCTGGTGCCACATTGAGGGGACTCTAGTCTCATTCAAGATGTTCTTCCTGGATGAGCAGATTCAATGCTGCATGACAGGGTCTGATGCAAGCTACACTTCATACAGCTATAGATACAGGTCATCCTCGACTTATGACTGGTCACTTAGTGACCATTCAAAGATACAAAGGACCTCCCAAAAGCTACTTATGACCCAGAGTTCTGACAGCTGTACACACAACACACACACACACACACACACATGCACACTGTGGTCATATGACCTCATTTGGGCAGTTGGCAATCGGTTCACCTTTACAGCTGGTTGCCGGGTTCCACAGTCACAATAACACAATTGACAACATTTTTTTGATGGCTTCCATACATTTTGTCTGGTTTTTGGCAAAAAAAAAAAAAACCACCCCTAAGAATACACTGATTTGCTTAAGGACTCACATGTTCATTTAACAATCAAATCCTTTGCTTCATGACCACTGCAAAAAAAAAAAATTAAAGTCATAAAATCAGGTCCAGTCACATGTTGCCTCGACTTACAACTCTCATGACTTCCAATGGAAATTGCAGATTTTGTGACAAGTCATAAGAGGAGGACTATCTGTGTCTCAATGCATCTACATATTAAATTGTTACAATAGGTAAAGGTAAAGGTTCCACTCGCACATATGTGCTAGTTGTTCCCGACTCTAGGGGGCGGTGCTCATCTCCGTTTCAAAGCCGAAGAGCCAGCGCTGTCCGAAGACATCTCTGTGGTCATGTGGCCGGCATGACTAAACACCAAAGGCACACAGAATGCTGTTACCTTTCCACCAAAGGTGGTCCCTATTTTTATTTGTCAGATGTAAATGCCTTATTCTCCAATGTGTAAATAATGTATGTCAGTGATTTTCTTAACAACTGTAGGAAGTTAGCACCCACCCCTCTCCTAGAAAAATGAAATATTCTAGGAAATATTTGAAAAGGCAGAATATTATATTTCCCTGGATGAGAAATGGAGAAACATGTTTTTTAGGCAGGAAGCAGACTCACTCTTAACAGCCTCCACCTTCCTCAATAGCCCACAGCAGATAACTCCTATTATCTTTATTGAGTCTGATCCTGAAAATATTTCAACATTCTACTTGCATTTTTTTAACGTGCTTTCAAACTGCTAGGTTGGCAGAAGCTGGGACAAGTAACGGGAGTTCACCCCATTACGCGGCACTCGGGATTCGAACCACTAAACTGCCGACTTTTCAATTGACAAGCTCGGTGTCTTAGCCACTGAGCCACCACATCCCTCATTGTTATAATAACAAAGCATAAAACGATCTTCCTGCACTGGTTCCCCTTGCCTTTCATCTTCTAAGTTTGAGTGAACCAACAGCATGGACCTTGGTGTGTTTAATCACGATTTGCTGAACCGACAATATTTGATGAATTCATACAACATTCTGAGTGGGTTCACACAAATTTAAATCACCTCCATCCAGGGCCGGATTTAGATGAAAAGAGGCCCTAGGCTATTCCACTTATGAGGCCCTTTCACCAGTGGTGGGATTCAATTTTTTTAACAACAGGTTCTGTGGGCGTGGCTTAGTTGGGGGTGTGGCTTGGCAATCATGTGACAGTGGGCGTGGCTAGCTGGTCACGTGACTGTGTAGGCATGGGTAGCTCGTCATGTGACCGGGTGGGCGTGGCTATGTGCATAGACTTTTTTCAGAGGGCTGAAAAAAGTCATTTCTGACTGGGCCTCGCACTTTTGACCGGTCCTCACACTTATGACCATCCTCACATTTATGCCCGTGCAGCTTTCTTAACAACCATGTCACTCATTTCACAACTGCTTCTCTTCACCATGGTGACAAGATAGGGCAAAAACGTAAAATGTGAGGACAGTCGTAAATTCAAGGACTGGTCAAAAGTGTGAGGACCAGTCAGAAATAACTTTTTCAGCCCTCTGAGTAGTCCATATGCATAAAAGGATACAGCAATAGAGAGGGATGAGGGAAGGGAAGGGAAATTAGAGTAGGAGGGAGGGTAAGAGAGGGAGGAAGAGAGGAGGAGAAGGAGAAAGGAAGAGGAAGTAGGGAGGAGAAGAAGAGGGGGAGAAAGAGAAAGTAAGAAGGAAAGAAAAGAGAGAGGTGGTAGGTTTGAGGAGAAAGATTGCTGTACAATAAAAAAGATGAAAGGGAAGAAAGCCAACCCCAAACAAATATAAAGATATTAAGATAAAGAATGAATTGTTAAACTTTAAAGAATAAAAGAGAACAAATAGGAATAAATAACAATAATTAGAAACACACATACAAACATACAGTGTATTTTCTTTGAACAGAGTATTTGGCCGGTTCACAAATTTAAACAGTGTTTAGTCATTTCAATTAAATTTACAATTTCTATATTTCCTTTTTGCCATATTTATTCCTCATCTATTTTTGTAAAAAACCAATATTACCCTTCATCCTCATCTCTAATCTTAATCAAATTCAATTTTTCCCTTCTATTCTATATTATACCCCTTCCCATTGTCATCTATTTTTATATCCATCCTCATATTGGTTAATTATGTAATATTAGTTGTTTAATATAAATTCAACATTTTAATATAAATCAATTAGTTTTTTTTTTATTATTATTTTTATTTTATTTTGAATTTGTATACCGCCCTTCTCCCTGAGGACTCAGGGCGGTGAACAGCCAAATAAAAACATCAAATACAAATATTAAAATACAGTTAAAAAATATATATAGATTTGGCCCCATTAATTAAAACGATAAACAAAACAAAACAGTTAAAAAACCCTTAAAAAGAATTAGGCCAGCCCGGCTTGTTGGAAAAAGAAAGGTTTTAAGGGCACGGCGGAAGGCACTGAGATCATGGATTCTCCTTATCTCAGGGGGCAACTGATTCCAGAGGGTAGGTGCCCCCACAGAGAAGGCCCTCCCCCTGGGGGTCACCAGCCTGCATTGTTTGGCTGATGGCACCCTGAGGAGGCCCTCTCTGTGGGAGCGCACCGGTCGGTGGGAGGTCGTCGGTGGCAGTAGGCGGTCTCGAAGATAGCTAGGCCCTATGCCATGTTATATAACTACCTTTTTTGTATATTAATCAATATGAACATGAATATTCCAATTATTTCCATGCAATCCAATTTCTTACAAATCCATTAATTATATTTACCAATAATAATAAACCAAATAATTTCCCCCATATATTCCTCCAAACCACAACTTAACCATTTCTGCTTTCAGAAATATACAATTAATAGTATCTCAATTATTACAATTCCCTAGTTAAATAGAGCTTTTTTTCTTTTGTGTTTTAAAATCTCCTCTTTTTCCCTAAATTTCCCGTTGTTTGCACCTACCTTTTTTGGTGAGGAAAAAGAAAAGAAATCTGCCTGCCTAATTTTCCAACGTGCAAAGCCAACAGCCTGCTTTACTTTCTCTTTCGTTTTTCAGTATAGCTAGGGGGGAAAAAATCTGCACTCTTTCCAAGCAAGCAAAAGAGCACTGAGCAAAACAGCTGAGAGCAAATCAGCTGGGGGTCAGGAGCCGATTTAAGCAAGGGCTAATTAGCCTCTGCTGAAGGTCCAGGGGCCAATAAAATTACAAAAAAAACAACGAACCCTTTGTTAAATTGCTGGCCCCCCGCCCCTCGCCCACCACTATTTATTGGCAATCAATAGTGGTACGGAGGGGCGGGGCAAGCCAGCAATTTAACAAATGGTTCAGCTGCACCACTGGCTCTAGGGCGGCCCTTTGAAGCCCCGCGGCAAGAATTTGCAGTTTTTTTTTCCTCTAGCCATCGGAGGCAGCAATAGATGGGGAGTGGGCGGGATAAGCGAACGGCCGGCGATCCAACAGAGCAGAGAGTGAGGGTGAGTGAAGGCTGGAAGCTGCTTTCTCCATCCGGAGCTGGTGGGGAACCACGTGGCAGCCCACGTGGATCCCAGGCAGCGGAACTCAGGCTAGGGAAGGGGTGGGCAATTGTGGCTCTTTTACAACCTGTGGCCTTCAACTCCCAGAATTCCTCAGACAGCCAAGCTGTCTCAGGAATTCTGGAAGTTGAAGTCCACAGGTTGTAAAAGAGCCACAATTGCCCACCCCTGGCTACGGTAGGCTGGCGCCGCGCGGGTGGGAGGCGAGGGGCGGGCGAGCCAGCAATTTAACAAAGGGCTCGGCCGAACCCCCTAGAACCCCCAGAATCCCACCACTGTGTAGGCCCCTCTTGATCTTGAGGCCCTAGGCTGAAGCCTAGTTAGCCTATAGGAAAATCCGGCCCTGCCTCCATCCATACCCAGGATATTTTATGATAGAGTGTGAAGCAGTACTCAAATCTTGACCCACTTTAGCCATCGTACCAGTCACACTTTTCTTAATCACAGTTGGTTCTTAAAGCTACAATTAAGTGGATTCATTTACACCTTGGGCTGTAAACCACGATTTAACATTTACAGTGGCCAGATGCTTAGAGTGTACTAAATCAAAATCAAGCCTTCCCTTTCACAGCAAGATGCAAGAGTTTTCTCCTGAGGATTGGATCCATAGGAGTTATCTCGCCTAAGAGCCGAGGTGGCGCAGTGGTTAGAGTGCAGTACTGCAGCTACTTCAGCTGACCGCTAGTTCAGCAGATCAGCGGATCAAATCTCACCGGCTCAAGGTTGACTCAGCCTTCCATCCTTCCGAGGTGGGTAAAATGAGGACCCAGATTGTCAGGGCAATATGCTATTTGGTATACTGTCTTTGGTGTAAGCCGCCCAGAGTCCTCGGAGAGTGGGCAGCATAGAAATATAATTTATTTATTTATAATAAATAAATAAATACATACATAAAGAAAGAAAGAAAGAAAGAAGGAAGGAAGGAAGGAAGGAAGGAAGGAAGGAAGGAAGGAAGGAAAAGGCCAAAACCATTTATGAATAACAGAAGAGTTGAAAAGGACCTTGGAGCTCTTGTAGTCCAACCCTCTGCTCCAGCAGGAGACCCTATGCCAGTGATGGCTAGCCTTTTTGCCATCACGTGCCAAAAGCGGGGGGAGAGTGGGAGGGTCATGCATGTGCATGCCCACACCCATAATTCAATGCCCCCCTGCGCATGCACGCACAACTTTCCCCCTGCACTCCCTCCGCTTTTGGCACACGACAGCAAAATGGTTACTGGTGGGCCTGGTAGGTCTGTTTTTCGCCCTCCCCAGGCTCCAGAAGCTTTTTTGGAGCCTGGGGAGGGTGAAAATGACCTTCCCCACCCTCCTGGAGGCCCTACGGAAGGCCCAAAAATCAGCTGGCCGGTGTGCACATGCACGCTGCAGCTTAGCTAGGGCAACACTTGGCTCATGGCCCTATATTCTTTTTGCCATGATATTCTTTTTCATGACAGAAATTGAAATATGTAAATTGCATTTGGAAAAAAAAAAACAGAAAAGAAGATTGGAATAGATTATAAAAATTAATATATAACTACGTTATATGTTTTATAAGATGTGACCCGGTCAATACTTTATTCATAAAATATGCGAAAGAAAAAATTAATAAAACTAGTTTTTTTAAAAAAAGACCAATGATTGACTAAAAAGCCTCCAGTGTTGGAGCACCCACAACTTCTGAAGGCAAGTTTTTCCACTGGTTAAAATTTTCTCATTGTTAGGAACTTTTCTGCTTAGTTCTAAGTTGCTTCTCTCCTTGATTGATTTCCACCCATTGCTTCTTGTCCTGCCTTCAGGGGCTTTGGAGAATAGCTTGACTCCCTCTTCTTTGTGGCAGCCCCTGAGATATTGCAACACTGCTGTCATGTCTCCCCTAGTCCTTTTTTTCACTAGACTAGACATACCCAATTCCTGCTAAAATAATAATTTTAAAAAGTTATCCTTTTTTCTTGCCCTTTCCACATAGAGATATCCCAAGGAGGGGAAATGTCTATGGAGATTCTCAGTCATCCAGGTCATGGTTCAAAGGTGCTTTTTTCTGGAGGCAACTGGACTTTCTGGTTTTTCTTTGAAGACGTTTCGCTTCTCATCCAAGAAGCTTCTTCAGCTCTGACAGGATGGTGGGGAATGGAAGGATTTATACTCCTTGCCGACAGCTGGTCATTTGCATCCTTTTAGAGGGTCGTTGAAGCCCCTTGGAGGTTTATCTGTGTCCTCAGGGTCACCTGAGTTAGTGCTCCTGGTTCCTGTAGTCTGCAATTTTTTTCCCTCTGGAAATCCATTCCTACTCCCACACCTTTCAAAGGGTTTTCATCTTAAATTGTATAGCTAAACGTCTGTAGCGATTCTCAGTCATCCAAGTCACAGTTGTCCCAAAGGTGTTTTTTTCTGGAGGCAACTGGACTTTCTGGGGTTTTTTTCTTTCTGTCTGCAAGGAATATAAATCCTTCCATTTCCCCACTATCCTGTCAGAGCTGAAGAAGCTTCTTGGATGAGGAGTGAAACTTCTTCAAAGAAAAAAAAATAAGGAAGTCCAGTTGCCTCCTGAAAAAGCACCTTTGGGAACAACTCAGTCTGGTTTCTAGCTAGGTGTCTTTAGCCCCCAGAACAAAGAGGCCTTCCTGCTGGTAAAGGTAAAAAAATTTCCTCTGTTCAGTTGTGTTTTGATTCTAGGAGGTACAGATAGATAGATTAACAGAGTTGCCTCTTGAAAAAGCACCTTTGGGAGAAGGAGGGGAAATCAGGCTTATTTCCAAACTAAAGTTTGCATTAGAAAGAAAAGAATAAGCACCTCAAAGAGCAACTCTGGTTTTCGACTTCTGTTTTATTAGTTAATTACAGAGGACAACATTCTCATGTATGAACCTCATTAGCCTAAACCCAAAGTTTCCCCATATATCTGGAACATTCACAAAGTTTGCATAATTAAGTTAATTTATCTGGAGACCCCTAAGGCAAAGTTTTCAAGTTTTGCACTTCTACTCCAGGGGTGAAATGCTACCGGTTCACACCGGTTCAAGTGAACTGGCAGTTAAAAAAAGCTACCGGTTTGTCAGAACCGGTACTTCCGTCAATCAGCTGTGCCGCGCAATTTAGATTTGCTAAAAAGCAAGAAATCCTGCTTTCTAGCAAATCTAAATCGCGCAGCACAGCTGTTCCCCTCCTCCTCGTTGTTCTACTTACCTTTTTCCACATGAAGTGTGCGTTTGGTGTGCACTGTGCATGTGTGCTCACATGCAGTGTGCATTTGATGCGCATTGTGCATGTGTGCGCATAGTGAGCACTTGGTGCGCACCGCTCATGCACGGGCAGCAAACCAGTGCAACCCACGGAGGATTTCACCACCGCTCTACTCCATCTTTGTTCAGCCTTTCCTGCTCACCCCATCTTTGCACACCTTCTCCAAAAGACATTGCTACCTTCTCTTTATCGCTTGAGTAGAAAGATATGCTATGAGTGACTTCACTTTGAAACCTCTTGCAAAAACTCTTTCACCTTTGCTACGCTGGGCTGTCCCTCCCCTTCTTCATCTCTTTACAGCAAACTAAGAAAAACTGATGATTAATTTCATTTTTTATTATTATTTTTTGCAGTAACTGCAGAAATACTATCTCAGGCAGAAAGGGGAGGATAGGGGGCAGGGAGGGAAAAGGAAGGATTTTAATCAATCTCCAGCATAGTTACATCTTACATTAGGAAAGATCTCAGATGGGAAAAAATAAGGAAGTTTGGAAATATTAAACTTTAATGAGCAGAAGAGTCAAACTTATTGCTGTATCGACAGTAAGTTGATCCTCAAAGGGGAGCAAGGCCAAATCTTCCCATCAATCTCACCAGATAGTTATTGTCATTCAAAGTCAGCCCTTATTACATTTACCTGTCAGCCATGAAGGAGGGGAAAAACCCATCCTTAGCAATTGCATTGGCATATTTCACCCACACCAAAGGCATTGTCTCCTTAGCCTCCTTCACTATTTTTTTTTTCCTCCAAGATCAGTGCACCCAAAGCACCTGAAGGCAAAAGAAGAAGATGGAAACTGATCGAGGAGAGAAGCAATCTAGAACTAAACAATTAATCTTGCCTGCAGATGTTATGGTTGCTCTATCACTGGAGGTTTTCAAGATGAGACTGGACAGTCGTTTTTCTGGATTCGTATAGGGCCGTGATGGCGACCACGTGCCAGAGGTGGCACGCAGAGCCCTCTCTGTGGACACACGCACCATTGCCAGCTGCTCTTCTGGTTTCCAGCATGCACATGCATGCCAGCCAGCTATTTTTTGCGGGTGCCAGAGCACTGGAAAAAGGCCCCAAAAATAGCCAAAAAACAGGCTGTTTTTCAGCCATTTTCAGGGCCATTTTCAGGGCTCTTTGGGCCTGGAAAATGGCCCGAAAATGGCCCCAAAGGCCCCCCAAAAAGGCATGCACACTGGCCAGCTGGTCTTCGAGTTTCCGGCGCTCTGGCGTGCACATGTACACACGTTCCAGTTTGGGCACTCGGTGACGAAAAGGTTTGCCATCACTGGTATAGGGTCTCCTCCTTGAACAAGGGGTTGGGTTAGAAGGCCTCCAAGTTCCCTTCCAAGTCTGTTCTTCACCCTCTAATTCCCCATCACATCTTAGGAATCATAATAAGGAGTGGTGCGGTGGCCTAGCTCTTACCTCACAATCAGGAGGCTGTGAGTTCAATCCTAGGTAGAGGCAGATATGTCTCTCTCTGGGCACACTGAGAATATATCTGCTGAACAAAACTCCGCATTGGCAACAGGAAGGGCATTTGGCCATTAAAACACTGCTAGCTCCATTCAGTTGCCCAGACTCTACCCCGCAAAGGATTATGGGGTCATTAAATGAAGATGATGATTTTAGGAGTCATAATCTGGTCATGACCCACCACAAGGATTTGGATCTTTGCCAACATTTATCAGGAGCCAGTGTAATCCATTTGAATACTAGGTCAAAATAACCCTTCCGTTTTTTGCAAAACAATTGAAATGCCTTGCAAAACTGTCTTCTGGTTTTGTTTTGTTTTTCCTGTCTTATTCTCAGGGTGGATGAGATGATCTTTCAAACTTCCCCTGTCCAAGTATCTGAGCTGGCTTTTTGTTTCTTGGAAACGGTGGAAGGTATTCCACTGCCGTGGAGTCCATGCTTAAGGCAGGCACTGAATTTCTATCATCCCTGACTGATGGCTGGTGAGACTTTGCTTGAAGACATCCATGAAGGGAGTGTCCATAGCTTCTTTGGCAATTGGTTGCCGTGTCAAACAGTGGTGACCATTAAAAACTTCTGAAATCTTGCCAAGAAAACTCGCTGGAGAACTCTTCCCATTCCCCCCCCCCCCCCGTAGACGTTTTGCATCACTGTAGCCTTGGTACTACAGTGGTTTAAAGCACCCTGTTATTAACATAGCTGCCTGCAATTTACTGCTGGTTCGAATCTCTCCAAGGCTCAAGGTTGACTCAGCCTTCCATCCTTTCTAAAGGTAGGTTAAATGAGGACCCAGTTTGTGGGGGCAATAAGTTGACTTTGTATAAATATACAAAAGTATGAAGGCTATTGCTTAACGCACTGTAAGCCGCCCTGAGTCTCCGGAGAAGGGCGGCATATAAATCAAATTTAAAAAAAAAAAAAAAAACAACCCACAAAAATTGGACTTGAGGTTTTGAAGTTTTCAAAAAAACCCTGAATAACGAAAAAGAGGGAGGGGTGGTAAATCATAGACTGAGAGACAATTTTGTAATTGTACTTATATTTGCAGCAAAGGAAATTTGGAGCTTCTTTCTATTTCACAGAACATAGAAAAATAGGGTTGGAAGAGACCTTGGAGGTCTTCTAGTCCAGCCCCCTGCTTGAACAGGAGACCCTATACCAGTGATGGCTAACCTTTTTGCCATCATATGCCAAAAGCAGGGGAGCATGGAGGGGTCGCATGTGTATGTGTCCACATCCATAATTCAATGCCCCCCATGTCCCACCCCCCATGCTCCCCGCGCCCCATTTTGGGCCTAGCAGGCCTACCTGAAGCCTCTGGAGACCAGAAATGGCCCATTTCCAGACTTCCAATAGGCCCAGTAGGTCCATTTTTCACCCTCCCCAGGCTCCAGAAGCTTTCCTGGAGTCTGGGGAGGGCTAAAACAGCCTCCCACCCCGGTGGCCCTCTGGAGGCTGAAAACGCCTTCCCAGAGCCTCTGTGCGAGCCCTGTACTTACCTGGCATCCAAAACAGGCTGCGTGTAGACTCCTGGGAGGGGAGGGGTGGCGTGAGCAGGGCCAGCCAAAAATCAGCTGGCTGGTGTGTGCATGTGCACTGGAGCTAAGCTAAGTCAACGGCTCACATGCCTGCAGATATGGCTCCACGTGCCATCAGTTCGCCATCACAGCCCTATACCATTTCACACAAATGGCTGTCCAGTCTCTTCCCGAAAATTTCCAGTGATGGAGCAGCCCCCACTTCTAGAAATAATTAATCCACTGATTAATTTTCAGACTAATTGATCTCTTTTGACTCTTTCTCTTTGTATTCTTTTTCTTTTTCTTTCTTTCTTTCTTTCTTTCTTTCTTTCTTTCTTTCTTTCTTTTTTCTTTCTTTCTTTCTTTCTTTCTTTCTTTCTTTCTTTCTTTCTTTCTTTTTCTTTTTCATCTCTCTCTTTCTTTCTTTCTTTCTTTTTCTTTCTTTCTTTCTTTCTTTCTTTCTTTCTTTCTTTCTTTCTTTCTTTCTTTTTCTTTCTTTCTTTCTTCCGTTGAAGATTACTTGTATGATTTGGTTCCTTCACAGCTTTAATGCTTGCACAATAGCAAAGGTTTTATCTGTCCCTTGTTCTAAATCTTTCCACATTGTACTGCTTAATTGAAGGGGATTTTCACCTCCAATTAAAGCTCTGGTTTATTAATCACACCAATTAATCCATCTAAGCTTCCAGACGCAATTAGCATGCATCTCTTCATGTTCTCTCTAAGAGTAGCTGACGGTCTTTCTAGGAAACTCTGCTGGTTTCTCTGTGAGGCCAGCAGGCTCCCTGGGACCAGCCATTCTCTTTACTTCAAAAATAAATGGGCCGCTGTCCCCATCACTTGAAAACTATCTGTCACTGTTAGCAGTTCAGAGAAGCAAGCATTGAACCATGAGGAATAAAGAGTCGTTAGAGATGCAGTGTGGATCAGATTTTACAGAATAACAGAGTTGGAAGGGACCGTGTAGGTCATGTAGTCCAATCCTGTCTCAGGAATTCTGGGAGTTGAAGTCCACAGGTTGTAAAAGAGCCACATTTTCCCACCCCTGACCTAGGGCAACAGCTCGTGTGCCTGCAGAGATGGCTCCGCGTGCCACCTGTGTCACGTGTGCCATAGGTTCGCCATCACCGAACACTAGTGAGGTCTTATATCAAGACCTACTTAGTGGCGATAAAAGCGGCGAAGTGTAACTACTTCTCCGCTCTTATTGCGTCGGCAGATAATCGCCCAGCCGCCTTGTTTAGAGTGACCTGCTCCCTTCTCCATCTGGGAGCGCGGGAAGACCCCTTGCAAGGGCGTGCTGAGGATTTTGCATGCTATCTGCACGATAAAATCGCTCAGATTCGGGACGGCTTGGACTCTGACTGGGTGGGTTCAGGCGATGTGTCTGAGGCGGGTCTTGAGAATGTCATCTGGGAGGAGTTCGATTCTGTGACTCCCAAGGACGTGGACAGGATGCTGGGGAGATTGAACGCAACCACATGTTTATTGGACCCGTGTCCCTCCTGGCTGGTGCTGGCTACCCGGGAGGTTACACGAGGCTGGCTCCAGAGGATTATTAACGCTTCTCTGAGCGAGGGTGTCTTGCCTCCCGCCTTGAAAGAGGCGGTGATGAGGCCCCTCCTCAAGAAGCCTTCTCTGGATCCGGCTGTTTTGGCAAACTACCGTCCTGTCTCCAACCTTCGCTTTGTGGCGAAGGTTGTTGAGAGTGTGGTTGCGCAACAGCTCCCACAGTACCTGGATGAAGCTGTCTATCTGGATCCGTTCCAGTCCGGCTTCAGGCCTGGGTACAGCACGGAAACGGCATTGGTTGCGTTGGTTGATGATCTCTGGAGGGCTCGGGACAGGGGTTGTTCTTCTGTCCTGGTCCTATTAGATCTCTCAGCGGCTTTTGATACCATCGACCATGGTATCATGCTGCGCCGGCTGGAGGGGTTGGGAGTGAGAGGCACCGTTTTACGGTGGTTCTCCTCTTATCTCTCCGACCGGTCACAGTCCGTGTTGGCAGGGGGGCAGAGGTCGACCCCGAGGCACCTCGTTTCTGGGGTGCCACAAGGGTCGGTCCTCTTGCCTCTCCTGTTCAACATTTATGTAAAGCCGCTGGGCGAGATCATCCGTGAATTTGGGGTGCAATGCCATCTGTACGCTGATGATACTCAGCTGTACATCTCCACCCCAGACCACCCCAACGATGCCCTTGAAGTGATGTCCCGGTGCCTGGAGGCCGTGCGGGTCTGGATGGGGAGGAACAGGCTTCGACTCAACACTTCCAAGACCGAGTGGCTGTGGATGCCGGCGTCCCGATATAGCCAGCTGGTGCCAACTCTGGCTATTGGGGGAGAGTCAGTGGCCCCCACGGAGAGGGCTCGCAACTTGGGCGTCCTCCTGGATGCACGGCTGTCTTTAGAAGAACATATGACGGCCGTGGCCAGGGGGACTTTTTATCAGGTTCGCCTGATACGCCAGTTGCGTCCCTTTCTGGATCGGGACTCCCTATGCACGGTCACTCATGCCCTAGTCACCTCTCGCCTGGACTACTGCAATGCTCTCTACATGGGGCTCCCCTTGAGGAGCACCCGGAGGCCCCAGCTGGTCCAGAATGCGGCCGCGTGGGTAATTATGGGAGCGACTTGGCGCTCCCATGTGACACCTTGCCTGCGCGAGCTGCACTGGCTCCTGGTGGTCTTCCGGGTGCGCTTCAATGTATTGGTTCTCACCTTTAAAGCGCTCCATGGCTTAGGGCCCAGCTATTTGCGAGACCACCTTCTGCCACCGATAACCTCCCATCGGCCAGTTCGGTCCCACAGAGAGGGCCTCCTTAGGGTGCCGTCGGTCAAGCAATGCTGACTGATGACCCCCAGGGGGAGGGCCTTCTCTGTGGGGGCACCCGCCCTCTGGAACGAGCTACCCCCAGGAATACGACTAATCCCGGACCTCCGGACCTTCCGTCGAGCTTTGAAGACCTTCCTATTCCAGCAAGCTGGGCTGGCTTGAAATTTTTAAAGGGTTTTTAAGGGGTAATGGGTTTTAAATACTTCGGGAAGCCAATTGGATTTAATTCTGTTTTAAATTATTTTAAATTTTGTATTGTATGTATTTTAATCTGGCTGTGCACCGCCCTGAGTCCTTCGGGAGAAGGGCGGTATACAAATTTAAATATAATAATAATAATAATAATAATAATAATAATAATAATAATAATAATCACGGCCCTACATCATTTCTGACAGACGGCAGTCCAGTCTCTTCTTGAAAGCCTCCAGTGATGAAGCTCCCACAACTTCTCAGAAAGCGCCAACTCAGGAAGCTCAAACTGCCCCAAAGAGCTGCTGATCCAGTTCTTCAGAGGAATTATTGAGTCTGTCATCTGCACCTCTATAACTGTCTGGTTTGGCTCTGCAACCCAACAAGACAGACACAGACTTCAGAGGATCATTAGAACCGCAGAAAAAACAATGGCTACCAACCTGCCTTCCATTGAGGACCTGTATACTGCCCGAGTCAAAAAGAGGGCTGTGAAAATATTTACAAACCCCTCGCATCCTGGACATAAATTGTTTCAAGTCCTATCCTCAAAACGATGCTATAGAGCACTGCACACCAGAACAACTAGACACAAGGACAGTTTTTTCCCAAACGCCATCAGTCTGCTAAACAAATAATTCCGTCAAACACTGCCAAACTATTTACTAAGTCTGCACAACTATTAATCTTCTCATAGTTCCTATCACCCATCTCCTCCCACTTATGACAGTATGACTGTAACCTTGTTGCTGGTATCCTTATGATTTATATTGATATTGTTTCCTAATATGATTTGATTGCTTATTTGTTCCCTATGACTATCATTAAGTGTTGTATCTTATGATTCTTGGTGAACATATCTTTTCTTTTATATATACTGAGAGCATATGCACCAAAGACAAATTCCTTGTGTGTCCAATCACACTTGGCCAATAAAGAATTCTCTTCTCTTCTCTTCTCTTCTCTTCTCTTCTCTTCTCTTCTCTTCTATTCTATTCTATTCTATTCTATTCTATTCTATTCTATTCTATTCTATTCTATTCTTCTTCTATTCTTCTGAAGGCAACTTCTGTTCCATGGGTTGATTGTTCTCACTGTCAGAAAGTTCCTCCTTATTTCTAGGTGGAATCTCTCCTTGATCAGTTTCCATCCATTATTCATTGTCTGGTCTTCAGGTGCCTTGGAAAATAGTTCAACTCTTCTGGGTCAGAAACCAGAGGATGTCCTGACTTTTTGATCTACAGATTAATACTTGCCAGCAAGGCTGCAGTGCAATCTGGAATAGTTTCTGCTGTTGCCCTTTTGACACTTCCAGATATTTACCTGGGAGCATAGAAACAGACATAGAAAATTATCTTTTGAAGAAGAGATTGGACAAGCATTGTCTGAAATAGTATAGGGTTTGCTGCTTGACCTCCATGGTCCCTTCCAACTCTGTAATTTTGTTCTTATTCTGCTATTCTGTTAGTGTGCCACACTAGCCTAGTGATTAAGATGCTGGGCTTGTTGACCAGAAGATTGGCAGTTTGAGACCAAAGTATCGCGTGACGGGGTGAGTTCCTGTTCTTGTCCCAGGTTCTGCCCAACCAGCAGTTCAAAAGCATGCAAATGCAAGTAGATAAACAGGTACCACGTCGGTGGGAAGGTAACAGCATTCCATGTGCCTTGCCATAAAGTCAAGCTGGCCACATGACTATAGAAAATATCTTTGGACAATGCTGGCTCCCATGGCTAAGAAATGGAGATGACCTTCACCCCCTAGAATCAAACACAACTGGACAGAGGAAATCTTTACCTTTTTTTTTTTTTTAGTATGAGCAGGAAGGCCATTAAAGACACCTAGCTAGAAACCAGACAACTGTGAGTTGTCCCAAAGGTGCTTTTTCAGGAGGCAACTGGATTTCCTTGTTTTTTTTTTCCTTGAAGACATTTCACTCCTCATCCAAGAAGCTTCTTCAGCTTTGACAGGATAGTGGGGAATGGGAAGATTTATACTCCTTGCAGACAGAAAGAAAAAACAAGAAAGTCCAGTTGCCTCCAGAAAAAAGCTCCTTTGAGACAACCATGACCTGGATGACTGAGAATCTCTACAGACTTCTTCTCCGGTAACATTGTACTGCTAACCAGGGCATACAAAACCTTTGCCAGACCAATTCTTGAATACAGCTCATCTGCCTGGAATCCACACGGTATATAGGACATTAATAAGATTGAGCGGGTCCAGAGGTATTTCACGAGAAGAGTATTCCACTCCTCCACTCACAATAGAATCCCTTATGCCACCAGGCTTAAAATTTTGGGTTTGGACAATCTGGAACTGAGCCGCCTACGATCTGATCTTAGCATAGTACACAAAATTGTCTGCTACAACGTCTTACCTGTCAATGACTTCTTCAGCTTCAACACAATAATACATGGGCAAACAATCGATACAAACTCAGAGTAAAGCGCTCCAAACTCAATTGCAGAAAATATGACTTCAACAACAGAGTGGTCAACGCCTGGAATGCTCTACCTGACTCTGTGGTCACATCCTCAAACCCTCACAGCTTCAACCTTAAACTGTCTAGGGTGGACCTCACCCCATTCCTAAGAGATCCGTAAAGGGGGCGTGCATATGCGCACCAGCATGCCTACTGTCCCTGTTCTACCATCCCCATTTATCTGTACTTACTTCCTTTGTTCATGTTTACATTTATATCTATACCTGCTATCTTGTACATGCTTGAAAAATAAATAAATAAATAAACAAACAAACAAACAAACAAATAAATAAATTTCACACACCCAGCCTGAGCAGAGAACTGAGGAACTGTATTGGCTCTACAGATTACAGGCCAATACAGGGTAGGGGGGGCAGGGGTGAAATCCAGCAGGTTCTGACAGGTTCTGGAGAACTGGTTGCGGAAATTTTGAGTAGTTCGGAGAATTGGTAGCGGAAATTTTGAGTAGTTTGGAGAACCGTCAAATACCACCTCTGTCTGGCTCCAGAGTGGGGTGGGAATGGAAATTTTGCAGTATCCTTCCCCTGCCATGCCCACCAAGCCACGCCCACCAAGCCACACCACGCCCACCAAACCACGCCCACAGAACCAGTAGTAAAAAACATTGGATTTCACCACTGGGGGGGGGGCTCAAGAATTTGTTGTGAGGAACAGAAGTCCATTCAGTCGCTTCAGTACATGGGCCTCTCTCTCTCTCTCATCCAACAGCTGAAAGGAAAATGTTCCTTAAAACCTCTGTGGAATTGAAGAACTGCATGCAACCTTTCACTGAGGCACACAGGTTTGAAACTGAATCTTAATATGGCATACTTTCCCTCCCTGGCTGTAGTTACAATAGTGGCCAAAATTGTGGAAATCTTTTGGGAAAAGTGTATTTTTGATGTTTGATGGCTAATAACACCACTTTTTTGGGGAGTTTCAAGATAATCCTATTTCACTGCTGGAATGGCCTGGGAATAGCCCAAACCTTAACCCAATTGAAAATCTATGGAGCTGACTAAAAAAACTTGTTAGTCAGAAGCGACCCTGCAATAAAACCCAGTTAATAGAAGCAATCCTTTAATCTTGGTTTCACATTATAACAGCTGCAGAATTAAAAGACTTGGTTCATTCCATGGGAAGATGTTGTAAGGCCGTAATTCATGCTAAAGGTTCCCCAACTAAGTATTAACTGACATGGTGATCATTTTTGTATATCTCGTTTTTTTCTATGGTGATCATTTTTGTATATCTCGTTTTTTCTACCTGTTTCACTTTTCTTCTTTATACTGTAACGGCTATTCTAATAGCAAATCCTTCATAAAAGTTATTGCATTACATTCGTGATTAAATTATCTTTCCATTGATATATGATTTTATAGTGCTACTCCCCCCAAAAGTGGAGTTATTAGCTAGTTTTAGAAAATACATTTTTCCCAAAAGGTTTCCACAATTTTGGCTGCTATTGTAATTTTCCCTCCCCAAATTAAAGTGCGTGCGGAGTATTTATTATCTGCCCCTCCTTTCTAGAAAACAGTCAGGCAGCAACTGGGGGGGGGAGGGGAGAGAGAGTTGATCCGTGATGCTTTTCGATCTATGTTGCAGGGGAGCCAACATAAAGGAATTTTAATTTCCCTGTTCTCCCGTTGCTTGGATGTCTTCAGGCAGAAGCTGGACAGCCATTTGTCAAGCAGGCTCTGCGCACAGCAGCTGGTTGGATTTGATAGCACCAGAGCCACTCTTTCAACTCAAGGATGCTTTGATCAATCACCTTTCCCCCCACCCCCACCCCCAGCCAAAAGGAAATAAAAGGCTCCCACTGGGACCAAATATTTCCATTCCTCAACTGTGCGCTAGAAGTATCTGCGTCTACCCATGCATGAATTAAAAGGTGTAAAAAAACCGGTTTGAGAGTAGTGTATACAAAGGATATAGAGCTGTGTGGCTTTTGAGAAACTCCAGCTGAGCTCCCAAGCCAAGCTCCAGGCAGAAATCTCATCAGAATGTGCTGCTTACCACAATTGTAGTCCTGGCAATTGACTGTCTATAACAGTGATGGCTAACCTTTTTGGTGCCAAGCACCAAAAGCGCATGCGCAACCCCAAAATGCAATGCCCCCATTGCCCCATTGCCCATTTTTGGCCCAGGTTGGTACAGGAGGCTTTCCAGGCCCAAAACAGGGCATGGGAAGGCGTCATGCAGTGCCCCACGTCCCGTTTTGACTTCCAGATTGGTGCAGGAGGCCTTCCAGGCCCAAAATGGGGCACGGAGGGCACACACAGTGCCCCTGGGCCGTGTTTTGGCTTCCAGGTCAGGGCAGGATGCCTTCCTGGCCCAAAATGGTGGGTGGAGGGGAGCACACATCCCACAAACCCCCAAAATGCAATGTGAGTTCCCCCCATGCCCCGCCCACCAAGCCACGCCCACAGAACCGGTAGTAAAAAATTTTGGATTTCCCCAGTTTCATTCCCCACCAACTGGGGCTTGTCCGGCCACATATGCCCACCAGTCAGGATTATTCATGATATTCCTACTGCATTACGGAGAGGTATGCTAATTTCTCCTCTCAAAAAGGTGGCTTCTGAGCCGACCCAATGTCCTTGACCTCATTCAAAATCACGCAATGGAACAGCCATCAATTTAATATCTAGAGGCTTCTCAACTTCATTTGTGGCCCGTATTCATAGCAGTAATTGCTGAGGTCAGCCCTTCAATTTGTCTCAATTTTGCCCAAGCATAACCAGGAGTGGTCCATCTGTTCTATCAGGGGGCTATCTCCGAAAGCCGCCACCTCCCCTGGATGCCTCTCAACAAGATAATGATTTGATCAACAGTATTACGAGACCCATTCACATGTCCTCCAGCTGAACTCTTACGTTCTACTCTCCTCAGTGTATTTATGTTGTATTTTACGGGAAGCTGCTCTTTAGTACTCTGGTGTTCACCTGCCTCCAGCATCAGCCCAGCTATTTATCTCTCACTCATCAAGATGAGTATGATGGGTCATTTTTTCAAATAATCCTGACTTGTTTTTATTCAGCCCAGCTCTTAGGGAAAACATAATAGCTCGAGGTTTAAGATAACAGCAGCGAAGGGAACAAGGACCTTAATGCATCAAGATTGCAGGATGAGGAAGGGGAGGAAAGACCTCTCAATCAAGGATAATAATTTCCTATTTCTAAAAGTGGTAGAAAGAGGGATAGCTAAGACATGTGTATGTGGATCTTTAAGCGGATCCTATGGTGGTATGTGAGAAAGACCTTGAGAGGTAGGGCAATGAAATGCTGCATAGGGAATGGTCAGATAAGAGCAGGCATATTTTGTTTCTATTTGTAAATAGGGCCACCAATCAATTTTAATTCCTTCATCCAATAATTTTTGTCTAGATTTCAAATTCCCTAATGATATCCATTTAACAATTCCTTATATGTTACTATTTTGTTAAGATCAATTAAATTAGGGTAGACCAAGGCTTCCATTGTTGACACCCATCTTGGGATTTTTGGATAAAAGTTTCCTTTTAATTTTCATCCAAGTTTCCAATAGTACTTCCCTCACTTGATGCCTCTGGAAATACTTGTGGGCTTTGTCTTTTCCATCCCAAATAAAGGCATGCCAACCTTTCTGCAAGTCATGGCCCTCAATTGTTAAAATTCTTCCATTCTTTAGATTTATCCATTCCCTGAGCCATGACATCACTTGTTCTGCCCCAGCTATGGACTCCAAAGAATACAGCACACACAAAGTTTGTACAAAATCTAATTTACTAAAATAACTCAGTCTTTTTCAAAACAAAGGCTTTAATAAACTTTCTTAACAGCCTACAAGAAGCCAAAGATAAAGTAATCACAATGTTACTAAGGTTGGCAGAAAGCCCAGAAGCAATTTTGCAGAGAATCCAGACGCGAAGTAGAGTGAACTAAAGTTGTTCCCTACAACTTGCTTCAGTCGGCGTTCCTCCTTAAATAGGCTGAGTGGCAAATTAGCCCCAAGCCTTACTCTCGAGGAGACCTCCTCCTGAGGAGCCACTCCTGCCTTTTGGCAGCTCTGCGCGCCCGTGCATCAAGAACAGGCTCCTCCTCTTCGTCCTCTTCACTTAAAGGAGCTTCTGGAGGTTCTGAAGGCCCTAGCTGAATCCCTGCCTCTGGCACCACATCTTCTCCAGCCTCCTCATTGTCTGACTCAGCTGCACAGGCTGCTGGCACAGCACCACACCAGCCTCCTCGCTGTCAGAATCAGCTACAATCTACACAGGCTGCTGACGGGCCACAACATTACTGCTGCCTGATGGTACAGTTCCCAGTCTGGAAGGCCAAAGCCACCCTTACTTCTGGCATCTTGTAACATTTTAATTTTGATTCTTGGCTTTTTCCCTAGCCATATAAATTTACTAATAATTTTATTCAATTTGTCAAAAACGGTTTTCCCCAATTTTATATGTACTGTTTGGAACAAATATAGAATTTTAGGTAAGATATTCATCTTTATCGTGATTATGGTATTACAGTATTATGTGAGAGGCAGGCAATGAAATGCTGCATAGGGAATGGTCAGATAAGAGCAGGCATAGTAGTGACCTGTGACCCTCCCACCCTCCCCGGGGCTGTGCCGTCCTATTTAGCCACATTTTTTAAGCCGCACGCATGCGTGCAAGCCACACACATAAGCAAAGCACATGCATGGAAGGCCGCACACATATGTGGAAGGTACACGAGCAAGTGAAGGGAACATGCGCTCTCTCTCACACACATTTTTGGTGCTGGGCGAACCGGTTGTTAAAAAATGTGAAGCCCATCTCTGGAAGGGAACCTCTCTAATTTCTCAGGCTGTAAAGGAGATTTCTGCTTTCAGACTTGCCAGATTCATATCAGCCTTTCCAGGTAGACCAAATAGGAAATATAACCACATGATCTGATTCTGCTTTATTATAAGACTACATTAATAGAATCCTGAAAGTCCACGTGCCTTCAAGTTTCCAAGGTTGAGAAACATTGCTATAAGGTAGAGTTACAGAATCATGAAACTTTCTGCCCATCTGACATTAAAATACTTCCATTGTTGCAGGAACTGGGTCTGGCTAGTCTCGAGAAAAGAAGGACTAGGGGTGACATGAAAGCAGTATTCTTGTCAGGCCTGGAAGCCGTCTTTTGCATTGGGCCATCAGACCTGCCACATTTACTACTGTGGGAAACTGGGAGGGGGCATTGTATGGAGCATGGATGATATATAGTCAAAATAACATTCCTTTCTCAGAGAGTCAAGGACATCTTGCCCTGCACCTGGAGGGCTGGAACTGGGAGGCATCGCCAGTTGGGATGGTGCTTGGATTGGGCTATGTGATGGACATGTGGGTGCTGGGCAGGGACTTGGACTTTCCTTTGAGTGGGGAAAACCTGGAAGCTTTCAGATTCGGGTTTTCCCAGATGTGCCAATATGACATCTCTTATAAAATGTAACTTTGAGGAAACTCAAGCCTCAGAGTTTTCTTTCATTGGGGATGTTACTTGGAACCCTGACATCTATAATTATTCTAACTCTGGACTGTATAATCTCTTCTCCAAGAGCTCGCTCCTTCCTTCCTTCCTTCCTTCCTTCCTTCCTTCCTTCCTTCCTTCCTTTCCTTCCTTCCTTCCTTTCCTTCCTTCCTCCCTCCCTCCCTCCCTCCCTTCTTTCCCTCCTTCCCTCCTTCCCTCCTTCCTTCTTTTTCTCATGGTATCAGGTGCAAGGAACCAGAACAACTCCATGAATTGGCAAAAGCAGTTCTTTATTGTTGACTGCCTATATTGCAAGAATCTCACCAGACTAGCTGTTTTCCTTTGGGAACCAGCAAAATAAGACTCCACTATTCTGGTCTATGACCTCCCCCTGGAGAACTCCATATTAGAATTCCTCTTAACTCTCTCCCCACTTCCTCTTTAGCCTCTGATTCTACCACAGATGCTTCTCAAAGGTGAGCTTTAGATTCCTTGATAATACCTTTAAATCCCACTCAAGGTTCATTAGTAAACCACAACTCTGGCAACATTACACAGCTTAACTTGGCTTCTTGCCTAGAGAGGAAGTTTCTTGGCTTAGCTTGACTCTTTGGCTCCTTAACTGGAAGTGCAGCTTGGCAGGAGAAGAATCTTGATTGAAGATTAGCATGAACCTATACACAATAATTACCTGCCTATTGCCAGTGAGAAGATGTAATGATATTTAAACCGTCAAGATTTAAATGTGTGGTTTCTTCCCCCTGTCTTTCTGAATGAATTGATATTTGAGATACAGAATAACAGAGTTGGAAGGGACATTCGATATTGCAATAGCAATAGCTTTTAGATTTATATACCACCCCATATATACCAAGGGACGCAGTGGCTCAGTGGCTAAGATGCTGAGCTTGTCAATCAGAAGGTCGGCAGTTCAGCAGTTCGAATCCCTAGCGCCGCATAACGGGGTGAGTTCCTGTTACTTGTCCCAGCTTCTGCCAACCTAGCAGTTCGAAAGCAGGTAAAAAAATGCAAGTAGAAAAATAGGGACCACCTTTGGTGGGAAGGGAACAGCGTTTCATGCGCCTTTGCCGTTTAGTCATGCCGGCCACATGACCACGGAGACATCTTCGGACAGCGCTGGCTCTTCGGCTCTGAAACGGAGATGAGCACCGCCCCCTAGAGTCGGGAACGACTAGCACGCATGCGCAGGGGAAACTTTACCTTTATCTTAGCACCCCATAGTGCTTTACAATACTTTCTGGGTTGTTTATAATGTAGCTTATTGTCCCCAACAATCTGGGTTCTCCTTTTATTAATCTCAGAAGGATGGAAGGCTGAATCAACCTTGAACCCCATCAGGATCAAACTCCAGAACTATGGACAGAGTTTGCCTACCATACTACATTCTAACCACTGTGCTACAACTGCTCATTTTCTAGTCCAGCCCCCTAATCCAAGCAATAAACCCTATCTCATTCTGGACAAATGGTGTCCAGTCTCTGCTTGATGCTTCTAGTGATGGAGCATCTATAGCTTCTGAAATAGATTTTTAGTTGACTGATAGTTTCCATCAAATTACTTCAAAAAAGAGAGGGGAGGGGAGGAGGGGAGGGGAGGGGAGGGGAAGAATAGAAAAGAGGCAAGGAAAGGGAAGAGAAAAAAAGGGAAAGGGAGGGAAAGGGAGGGAAATGAAGAAAAGACAGCAAAAGGCAAGAAGAGGGGAGGGGAGGGGAGAGGGGAGGGGAGGAGAGGAGAGGAGAGGGAGAATACAAAAGAGGGAAGGGAAGGGAAGAGAAAGGAAAGGAAAAAGAGAGAAAGGGAGGGAAATGAAGGAAAGAGCAAAAAGCAAAAAGCAAGAATGGGAAAGGGGAAAGGGGAGGGGAGGGGAGGAGAGGGAGAATTAAAAAAGGGAAGGGAAGAGAAAAGAAAGGAAAGAGAGAGAAAGGGAGGGAAATGAAGGAAAGATAGCAGAAAGCAAGAAGAGGGGAGGAAGGAAAGAGGGAGGGAGGGACGGAAGGGAGGGAGGAAGGAAGGAAGGAAGGAAGGAAGGAAGGAAGGAAGGAAGGAAGGAAAAACATGGAGGTTCTCCTCTTTGATCTATTCGCCTCCAATGAACTGACCGAACATATACAATTTTTTTTTTCACAATACAAAAACAAGGACTTCGTTTCTCAATCTAGAATTCATGAGACAGAAATTGCTTCCTTGGAAGTATGACCGTGGCCCCTGGGGACAGCCCTGCCTGATAGATAAATGGAACGGCAAATGACCAGAGCTAAAGTACCTCTGAAAAGCCAGACCTCCTTCTGAGGAAGGCCGGGTGTCCCAGAAGTGACTGACTTTGCAACCTGTAGATACACTTTCAGCTGCCTAATGCAAAATACCTTGGAAACAAAATGATACACACGCACCCCAATCTGGGAAAGAATTTGTGGTCAGCAAAGAATGCGCTTTGGCTGCCCAATTGAAAAGCCAGCTGAGAGAGCAGGAGAGGAAAATAGAAGTACAAAATAGAGATGTATCAAACCTGCGGAGTGGAATAAAAATGTATATAATAGGAAGGTAGAAATGTATAATAGTAAAGAGATAACTAAAATGTATAGTTCTCTATAGGGGAAAAAGGAAAAAAAGAGGGGGGGGAAAGGAAAAGGAGGGGAAGAAGATGGAATAATAGATTAAGATAAAGGGGAAGAAGAATAAAGTAATAACTGGAAGACCACTATGAAACAATGCTTAAATATGATAAGTTATTTATATGTTGTATGTTGTGTAAATCTCTAATATGTGTTCTAATAAAACTACAAATTTTAAAAACGAAAAGCCAGCTGCCAACGTTTTCTTCTCTCATCTCTTTTCTTGCCCTGGGCTTCAGTGAAAAAAACTGCAAACATCCAACCCAAAACAGTGGTACCTTCTCAGCCTCTCTGTTTGAAAGGAATCGTGTTTTGGTGTTGTTGTTTTTTTCCTTTCCTGCTGTTCTGATTTTTTTTTTTAAGTGCATATCATTTTCTTGACCTGCAGGTGGCACATTTGTTTTGGGAACTCAGGTTTCTCTGCTTGCCAGAAGCCATTTCTTCTCGTTGCTGGAATCATCGCAAGTGGCGCTGTGAAGTTTTTAAAGACAGATTGATCGATCATCCCAGCATCTCGCTTGGGAAAGACAAATACGATAACAATTGCAGGCGGTTGGGCTCGCGTTGAGCTCTCCGGCCTTTCGGTTCTACTACAACCACAGCAACAACTCCTGTTCTGTGCGGCCCTCACATGTTGAAGAAACAAAATGGCAAAGCTTCAGAAGGAGATCATCGGCACCCATAGAGTTGTTTGAGCTTGTTCCTAGGTAAAGGTAAAGGTTCCCCTCGTACATATGTGCTAGTTGTTTCCAGCTCTAGGGGGCGGTGCTCATCTCCGTTTCAAAGCTGAAGAGCCAGCACTGTCCAAAGATGTCTCCGTGGTCGTGTGGCTGGCATGACTCAACACCAAAGGCGCACGGAACTCTGTTACCTTCCCACCAAAGATGGTCCCTATTTTTCTACTTGCATTTTTTTATGTGCTTTCGAACTGCTAGGTTGGCAGAAACTGGGACAAGTAATGGGAGCTCACCCCGTTACGCAGCACTAGGGATTCAAACCGCTGAACTGCCGATCTTTCGATCGACAAGCTCAGCATCTTAGCCATTGAGCCACCGCATCCCTATACCATGTATATGTATACATCCAAACTAGATTGTGATGTTTTGCTGTCTCATATGTGTGCGTGTGAGAGACAGAGTGGGTATATGCGTAATGGTTATCTTTTAAAAGCTGAATGCAATGAAATTTCATTTTAATGTATACTGATTAGTGTACATTTAAAATGACAATAAAGTTTTATTCTAGTCTAGTTTGTTCATATAAATTCAATAAATGGGAAGGGAAGGGGAGGAAAGGGGGGGAGGAGGAGGAGGAGGAGGAGGAGGAGGAGGAGGAGGAGGAAGAGGAAGAGGAAGGAAAAGATTTTACTGCTAGCAATGAGTGTTATGTGTCAACTCACAAAGCATCCCTGGCCTGCTCTCAAGTTGCCATAGGCCAGGGGGGATGGGAAACCAGTGAAACGGCACAGCAGCCAAAGACAGAGGCACATTCCAGACCTATCTCTCTCAAGGCTGTATTCCAGGGTTACCCACAGCAGCCAGTGGGGAATGACATCTACAACCCACGAAATTGCTCTGTTGGCGAATAACCTCCCTGGAGGGGAGGGGGGAAACACGGTCCTGATTGGGGCATAAATCATGTAGGCTCAGAACTGGCTTCACTTGGGAACGTGCCGACATGAAGCTCCTAATAAATAACTGGATTTCTTTTGAAGCTTGGCTCAAGGCTCATGATTTAATTAGGGCATCTGCCAGAACCCGGACATTATGTCTAGAAATATAGACTGTACCTACAGACTAATACATATCAAAACACCTGTACATCTCTCTTTTAATTTGGTAATACCAGTAGCAGGACTGAAAAAAGATGAACACAGAGGAAATGACAGGTAGCCAGGTAACAAAAGACACCAAGAAACCTAGAGAAGTACAAATGTATCTGTGCACGCACTTGTCCTTTCCTTCTAGAACGCTGCTCCCGAACCTATTTAAACTTTTGCATAGGCAGCAATGGTGTTCTCCAACCATTCCGATACATTTGTTACTGTATGGTTCATTAGCTTTTTTGAATCACTCTGCATATTGACAGAGAGAAAGAGAAAGAGAGAGAGAGAGAGAGAGAGAGAGAGAGAGAGAGAGAGAGAAAGAGAGAGAGAGAGAGAGAGAGAGAGAGAGAGGGATGATTATTATAAACAGCTGATCTAGATATTACTCCTAGAGAGGAATTGAGCTCTGGCCTTGAGAAGGGAGAAAAAGACTCAAAACAGCCACACGTCGACTCCTTTGTCCTTAAGGAGAGAGAAAGAGGAGTTTGGACAAGGTTTCAAGGGTCTTTGAAGATCTCCTGCAAGGCTGCCATAGCATTTCTTGGCCATATCCCTGCCGCACCTGTTCTTTGATCTCACCTTTCTCAAAGGCCTGACAACCCCCTTCTTGCTGCTGCGTTTTGGATCAGACATCATAAGAGCAGAACAAACAAAAAAAAAATGACAGGTTGAAATGAAAGAATAGAATAGAACTTTATTACAGTCATAGACCAGCAATAGACAGGAATCTATTATAGCAATATTATAGATAGATAGATAGATAGATAGATAGATAGATAGATAGATAGATAGATAGATATAGATATAGATATAGATATAGATATAATATAGATATAGATATAGATATAGATATAGATATAGATATAGATATAGATTATATATATAATATTTATTATATATATAATATATAATATTATAGCAATAACAAGAATTAAGGGACGCGGTGGCTCAGGGTCTAAGATGCTGAGCTTGTCGATCAAAAGGTCGGCAGCTCAGCGGTTCGAATCCCTAGTGCCGTGTAACAGAGTGAGCTCCTGTTACTTGATCCGGCTTCTCCCAACCTAGCAGTTCGAAAGCACGTAAAAAATGCAAGTAGAAAAATAATTTCTCTAAAACGGTAAGAGGTATCTACAAAACATTGGTACAAATGCTGACATCTATAATTCTGTAACCAACTTTTCCCTTGTGGTCATTGCAGCAACACAGAATTTTGCCACTGCACGCAGGGTAGCCGGGTTTGAGTCCCGGAGGAGAAAGCCTACATAAAAATGGTCTGCCCTCCCTGGTCATCTCTCTAATAAGGAGAGAATATACATTGACCTATAAACTGTATAACTCACAGGGCAATAAAACATGTGTGATATATTCAACTTCTCTGTTACCACATATACATACCCGTTCCGCTATTATACCTTTTATATGAAAGGAAAAGAGATTAGGGCAGGGGTGGGTTCTACTTACCTTTACTACTGGTTCGCAATGGGGGCGCATGCGCAGAAACCGATTGTACCTTTTGACATCCGGGTGGATCCCTGCCCCCCTCCCGTGCCCAGCTGAGCCGCGCAATCATCAGAGCCTTTTTTATTTTATTTTTAAGAGCATTTTTTGTACAACCTCTTCGGCCGAAAAAAATGCTTTTAAAAGTAAAAAAAAAGCCACTGATGATTGTGCGGCTCAACTGGGATCATCAGAGGCTTTTAAAAGCATTTTTTCTACAACCTCCTCGGCCAAAGAGGTTGCAGAAAAAATGTTTTTAAAAGAAAAAAAGCCTCTGACGATCAGGCAACTCAGCTGAGATCGTCAGAGGCTTTTAAAAGCATTTTCTTCATCCGAAAAGATTGTAGAAAAAATGGTTTTAAAAGTTAAAAAAAAAGTTGGCCACACCCACCGTCACATTAACCCCCCCCACCAAGCCACGCCCACAGAACCGGTAGTAACAAATTTTACATTTCACCAGTGATAGATAGATAGATAGATAGATAGATAGATAGATAGATAGATAGACAGACAGATAGATAGATAGATAGATATAAAGTAAGGTGACCAATCGTCCTCCTTTAGGGAGGACAGTCCTACTTCTGTAACTTCTGTCCTCTCTCGGAAAGCGTCCTCCCACATATCCTCCTTTTCGATATTTGAAGACTAATCTGTAAATCTCCATATTCGATCGATGCTCTAGCTGCAGCACTTGCCGTAAAATTCAATACGAAGGATATTTCTCGTTCAGATATTTCCAATAGAAGATGATACATTGACCAAAAATATTCGTTCAATGGAAAAGTACTCATTTAAATAATAATGAATAGGCATGTAAGCATAATTACAATATAAAATGTTATTGTTACAAATGTTTTTTTATCATGCATTTATCATATTCTAGTGTATTCTGTATTATTGTTGCAATGAATAAAATGTTTCTTTTATTTACGATATTTTTGTTTCTTCCATTTATTTGTGTCCTCCTTCTCATTGTAAAAAAGTTGGTTGCCTTAATATTAAAAGATCACAGCATTTGAGAACGGAACTGCGGAATAGCAATAATAAGATTCTTTCGGCCAGACTAACATGATGTTATGCCTTCCTGGGGTTAAGCGATGAATTATGCTTTTCTCTATGACATGTTATTTAGTTCTGACCTTCAAAGAAACCCCCCTAGAAGGGAGACTGACTCACCTGTCACTGTATCAAACGAAGCATCTGTTTAAAAGTGGCTTTTCACGTGAATTATTAACCAGAATCTTAGCTTGTTCCACTGAGGATCAGCGTAAAAGTATATTTGTTGGATTTTTTTTTTTAATGTTCCTTTGTGGAGAATCCACTTTTATTCCCTCTGACACTATAAAGTACATGAAGGAACAATTTTGGAATTTAAATTATTTCGAGAGAGAGAGAGAGAGAGACTGCGTGAGTGGGCGCGTGCATGCAAGGAAGCGCTAGTTAAACAGGGACCTGTTTGCACGCAGGAGCTAGTTAAAATGAATGAGTCCTATTCAGTGAATAATGCATGTAACATATTTCCATCCTTGTCATTTCATCTCGCAAAAAGCCAACAAACCATCACTGCTTTTATCCAGATTTTGGATATGAAGGGTGTTTTGTTTCCCAGAAAACAAGACCCTGTCTTATATTTTTTTTGAACCCCAAAATAAGCGCTTGGCCTTATGTTCAGGGAGGTCTTATTATCTTGGGGCGCGTGGAGCAAAATGGAGATCCTGTTGCCATCTTACCTGATTCCCAGCTCTGTGTTTAAATATTTTCGGGGAGGGCTTATATTTGGGGGCGGGGGCTTATTTTAGCGCATGCGCTCAAAAGCCTGATTGGGTTTATTATCAGGGGATGTCTTATTTTCGGGAAAACAGGGTAGCAAGTCAGGACCCAGGCCTGTCAAAGCAGGGCTGTTAATATTGCTTTGGATTTAACAAGGGGAGTGATTTCACAACTTGCAAAGTTGGTATAAGAAGGGGGAACTTCCCTAGCTGGAATCATGAGATGCTTATTATGGTGTTCTCTATCCAGCAGGATGGGAAAGCTGAAGATTAAACACTGGATTGATTAATACGTTTTGGAGGGGGAGCAGATCCAGAAGAGGGGGGGTCTTTATACCAAGTAGAAAGGATGAGAAATAAATCACGGCTCTGTGAAGCGAGAGAGGAAGACCTCATTAACCTCCTGGCCTCAGCAACCGAATGTGTCTCCCCAAATAACATTTGACAAAGGGAAACTTAGCTACTCGCTACACTTAAACTCTACTGTTCCTGTGTAAGAAGGGCAGGCAGGTTTTCAATGAGAGAAACCTGTGGTTTTGTTTTGAAGCTCTTTTCTCTCAGCCTTTGAGGATTACAGGGAGCTGTCTCTCAACTCTTCGTCTGCAGTTTTTTAGATTGCAAGGGGGACCGTTAGTAAACCAGAGGTCTCTAGTTGATCGATATCTTGGCTGCTTATTTGTTCTGAAAAATAATCCAGAAGCCACATTCAGCATCACCTTGAAAAAAAAACCTAAATCTGCTTATCTGGCCTGAACATCCAGAGGGATTATGTTGTGAGTCTTACTTCCCTTGAGGTGTACATGGGACCTGGATGAAGGGATAGATCTTCTCAGCGGTGGTTTTAAAACGTGCTCCTACTTTCCTTGCGTTCTGCAACGTGGGAAAAGTTGTATTACTCTAATGGGCTTCTACACAGGTCAATATTTTGGTTATTTGATTATATGTGTGTATTCTCTTGTTTGTTGTCTTATTTCCCATTGGTTGCTTTTATATCATTTTATGGTTGACTACTCAGAGTCTTGCTGATTATAGCTTACAAAAAGAGAAAGGGAGGAAGGGAGGGAGGGAGAGGAGGAGAAGGAGAAAGAGGAGAAGGGGAAGGGGAAGGGGAAGGAGAAGGAGAAGGAGAAGGGGAAGGGGAAGGGGAAGGAGAAGGGGAAGGGGAAGGGGAAGGAGGAGAAGGAGAAGGAGAAGGAGAAGGAGAAGGAGAAGGAGAAGGAGAAGGAATGGCTTGCAAGCATGGCCCAATTTAAGCTTGAAATGCATATCTATTTTTATTTTATTTATCATGTTTAAGGACTGCCCATCTCTTTCACAGAGTCCATCGTGGCACTTTAGCAGTTGTAAACACAAGGGGGTTGTGTGTGAAGGCACATACAGTTGACAGCCCACTGATGCCCCTCTTCTGAACAGGGCTTGGAACAATGCATACGAGGCTAACTTCAAGCTAACCTCCATTAAGCTGAAGCAGGGTTAGGTCTAGTCTGACCTCGTATGGAACACCAGCAAGTTAATATCAGAGCTACTAGCAATCTGGACTGGACCAAAGACCATTCTCAAAGAAAGGAATGGCCAACCAGTTCTATTCTATAGGCAAGGAAACTGCATAAATGTTTTCATGACGTCAACAAGAGTCCTATGCCTACAAAAGAACCGTGCCGGATCAAGCAGAGGTTCTAACAGATCTGCCATCCTGCTTTCCCACCAGAGACATTAAATTGAAAGATTGAAATATCTCAGCTGAGGATGGAAGAGTAGAGAATTTTGGGAACACTGCATCAGATAGACCAATGATCTGACTCCATAGAATATGTTGTTGTTGTTAATTGCAAAGTCATGTCCAACCCATTGTGACCCCATGGACAACATTCCTTCAGGCCTTCCTGTCCTCTACCATCTCCCAGAGTCCCTTTAAGCTCATGCCAACTGCTTCAGTGACTCCATTTAGCCACCTCGTTCTCTGCCGTCCCATTCTTCTTTTGCCCTCAATCGTTCCCAGCATTCGGCTCTTCTCCAATGAGTCCTTCCTTCTCATTAGATGGCCAAAGTATTTGAGTTTCCTCTTCAGGATCGGGCCTTCTAAAGAGCAGTCAGGGTTGATCTCCTCTAGGACTGACCAGTTGGATTGCCTTACAGTCCAAGGGATTTGCAGGAGTCTTCTCCAGCACCAGAGTTCAAAGGCCTCAATTCTTTGGCGCTCAGCCTTCCTTATGGTCCCAACTTTCACAGCCATACATTGCAACTAGGAAAACCATAGCCTTGACTATACACACTTTTATAGAATATGACCATGTCTGTAGTCCATCATTCCTCACCATGCTATGAAAATGCAGGTTGACTGCGCAAAATCACATCTTAGGAATCAACTATTACAATTCCACACAATGTTTTTTTCTCCATCTTGAATCTTCCACCTTTCTAACAGAGTTCTGTCCTTTGATTTGATTTTTTTTTCCCTGTTGTCCCAGATCACATGAATTTCACCATCATCCAGATCTTTCTCATCTTCCTTATCACCTCTCTGGGAGAATCTTGTTGCCACTTCCCCAGTTTCTTTGAATTCATCCAAATAAAATTGTATAAAAGAAAGAAAGTCTTTTATCTCCTTTCCTTAACTCCAGAAGGGGACTGAGATACTATTCCTTCTGGGCTAAAGCAGCCATCCTACTCCTCAGCACATGCCAACTGTGATTGGATGAATAGAATAGAATAGAATAGAATAGAATAGAATAGAATAGAATAGAAAGAATAGAATAGAATAGAATAGAATAGAATAGAATAGAATAGAATGACAGAGTTGGAAGGGACCTTGGAGGTCTTCTAGTCCAACCCCCTGCTTAGGCAGGAAACCCTACACCACTTCAGACAAATGGTTGTCCAACCTCTTCTTAAAAACTTCCAGTGTTGGAGCATTCACAACTTCTGGAGGCACGTTGTTCCACTGATTCATTGTTCTAAGAAATTTCTAAGGAAATTTCTAAGGAAATTTCTCCTTAGTTCTAAGTTGCTTCTCTCCTTGATTAGTTTCCACCCATTGCTTCTTGTCCTGCCCTCAGGTGCTTTGGAGAAAAATTTGACTCCCTCTTCTTTGTGGCAACCCCTGAGATATTGGAAGACTGCTATCATGTCTCCCCTGGTCCTTCTTTTCATTAAACTAGCCATGCCCAGTTCCTGCAACCGTTCTTCCTATGTTTTAGCCTCCAGTCCCACTAATCAACTTTGTTGCTCTTCTCTGCACTCTTTCTAGAGTTTCCACATCTTTTTGACATCGTGGCGACCAAAACTGAATGCTGTATTCCAAGTGTGGCCTTACCAAAGCATTATCAAGTGGTATTAACACTTCACGTGATCTTGATTCTATCCCTCTGTTTATGCAGCTTAGATGAAGTTGGTTGAATTTGCCTTTCTTGCTCTTTCTAGT
Source organism: Pantherophis guttatus (assembly GCF_029531705.1). Next base: position 8,780,175 of record NW_026844042.1, on the reverse strand, counting down.
GAGAGTGGAACTCTGATCTTCCAAATCCAATTCTTCAAAGCTCCAAGGAGGGATCCCATGAATGAAGACGCTCCAGATTGTAAATTTCTTGGCAAGTTTGAAGCATGCAATTCATTCCCGAGCAATTGCCTCCCTATAATGACTTTAGAAATCTGAAACCTTCTCAACATTTGGGCTGATGTTGACGATTCCACATCATGAATTATGCATTCCTCTTTATGGCTGGAAAGCATGCATTGTTAGCAGCTTAAGTTATTTTTATATCGGCGGAATAATCAATAGTACTTTAGCTTTCCCCCTCCCACCCCCATCAAATTAAATAACGATACTGATAAAGCATATTACTGGAAGGCAAAGCCTCTAGCAAAATCCTAAAGCGGAAGGGATGACACTGGTCTCCAGGGAATCAGAAAGCAAAGTGGCTCTTCTCAATTGATGCATTTTACCGATCCACAAGATCCTCGGGCAGCAAAGTTGGACGAAGGAAAGGAGACTTTAAGATGAAAATCCATCTCTGGAGTCGGTCACCTGGTGACCTCCAAGCGACTCGGCCTTCAACTCTCAATCTCAAACTATTGGTTTTGCTGATTGATGGATATGAGTCAGTGGTGAAATCCAAATTTTTTTACTACCGGTTCTGTGGGCATGGCTTGGTGGGCGTGGTGTGTCTTGGTAGGCATGGCTTGGTGGGCATGGCAGGGGAAGGATACTGCAAAATCTCCATTCCCACCCCACTCCAGGGAAAGGACACTGCAAATCCTCATTCACTCCCCACTCCTGGGGAAGGATATTGCAAAATCTCCATTCCCACCCCATTCTGGGGCCAGCCAGAGGTGGTATTTGCCGGTTCTCCAAACTACTCAAAATTTCCACTACCAGTTTTCTGAACTGCTCAAAATTTCTGCTACCGGTTCTCTAGAACCTGTCAGAACCTGCTTGATTTCACCCCTGATATGAGTTGTGACTGAAGGCATCTGGAGGACACCTGGCTGCTTATCCCTGCATTCTCATTCACACATCCATCAAAGATGGGGAACGCACAAGAAACCGCAGCCAGGTGTATCTACTCTATTTATATCCTACCTTTCTCCAAGATGCTCAAGGACACACACAGAGAGATGCTGGATTGAGACATCCTGCTAAGACAGAAGCTGTTTAACCACATACTAATGAATGAACCGGAATTGGCTGAATGTTCACCCTTACCTCCTTAAAATCATCAACTAGGATTTCTAGTGGCATATGGTACAATACAATACAATAAGGTAACGGTTCCCCCGCATATGCGTACTACTCATTCCCGACTCTAGGGGGTGGTGTTCATCTCCATTTCAAAGCTGAAGAGCCAGCACTGTCCGAAGAAGTCTCTGTGGTCATATGGCCGGTATGACTCAATGCCAAAAGTGCACGGAACAGTGTTACCTTCCCACCAAAGGTGGTCCCTATTTTTCTACTTGCATTTTTTACCTGCTTTCGAACTGCTAGGTTGGCAGAAGCTGGGACAAGTGACGGGAGCTCAATCCGTTACGCGGCACTAGGGATTCGAACCGCTGAACTGCCGACCTTTCGATCGACAAGCTCAGCATCTTAGCCACTGAGCCACCATATCCCCCCTACAATACAATGCAATGCAATGCAATGCAATGCAATGCAATGCAATGCAATGCAATGCAATGCAATGCAATGCAATATGCCAAAATCAAACAAAACACTATGACTTACAGTACTATATGAACGGGTTCATCGTTTTTTTACTACTCTCCAATGAATCCTTACAGCAGCTCAAAAGTCAGTTAGGATCAAGACTGCAAAAGTTAGAAAAGTAAGAAGACTTAACTCAATTCTTGAATAGCTTCACTCCACTGTTGACCAAGAGGCTTTTTTTTTTTTTTTTGCTTGCCTACATTTCTCTCTGATTGCTGAAATTTCCTTTTCTTTCCCTGCAATACCATTTGCTCTCTTACATATAATAAAGCTAAATCTGCAAATAGAAGTAAGGCAAAAGTAATAATTGATGTGATGGCTACCGATATGAGAAATCACAACAGCCTCATTCAAAGTCTTTTTTCCCCCCTAACAGAAGGAAACAATGGTGAACAAAACTCTTTAATATATTTTGGTGGCTTGGGACTTTTGGTTTTTTAAGTTTTGAGAGGGAATGACAAAATCTTTATCTTCTAATTGTGTTAAATGTCGTTTAGGATAACCCTGCATTTTCAGGCTTCAAAAGTGATAGTGCCCTGAAACGGAGGGAGGGAGGGAGGGAGGGGGGGGGGGAGGGGAGGAAGGAAGGAAGGAAGGAAGGAAGGAAGGAAGGAAGGAAGGAAGGCAGGCAATTTAGAGATGATGAGGGAGGGAGGAAGGAAGGAAATTTAGAGATGTTGAGGGAGGGAGGGAGGGAGGGAGGGAGGGAAGGAAGGAAGGAAGGAAGGAAGGAAGGAAGGAAGGAAGGAAGGAAATTTAGAGATGATATGGGAGGGAGGGAGGGAGAGAGGGAGGGAAGGAAGGAAGGAAGGAAGGAAGGAAGGAAGGAAGGAAGGAAGGAAGGAAGGAAGGAAGGAGGACATATTCACCCCATATAAATGCAATTCTTCTTTGCCAGCCCTTAAGGAAGTAGAGGATATTCAATACCGAAATGTTTGCTTGATTTGGGTCAATTTTGAGTCACCCTAATGTGGTCCTCCATTCTTCATCTATAAGGAATTGGTTCGAGTCACTGACTGCCCAATTTTAACACAGGGTTGCTACTCGGCATAAGGACATTGCAAATGTATAATTACATCCTGATAACAAAAATATCCATATAAATTTACTCAACTGCCAACTTCTAAAAAGTAGGAGCTTAAATTAGCAGGAAAAAAAATCACCATGGCACAGAAAAAGCAATTCATTCCAGCAGTTTTTCTACTCCGCCACCTATTTAGCATCGTTGCTCAACCTTTCTCTGAAACTACCAGGTCTGATTAGTTTCCCTAATCCTCTTTAATAAGAGCTACATTAGCTCAAAAGTGGAACTCCTCCTCCTTCAAATAAATGAATATTGCCATCCATATGTATGCCGCAAGAAAAGATCATCTTTCAAGGGACTCATTAAGCCTATCCTACAGGAAAAAGAGATAATTTCACCCTCTAAATATCGCTCTAATTCAACCAGACAGAAGTCTTCAAATCTGTTTCTGTTAGAAGTAGAGTTTGGGTAGCTAAGCCTGGCTGCAAAGATACTTCCGTCAGGCACTTGTTGAGTCATGTCTACCCACGATGCTTCTAATCTAACTAGGGCATACAAAACCTTTGCCAGACCAATTCTCGAATACTGCTCGTCTGCCTGGAAACCACACTGTATATCAGACATTAATACAATCAAGCAGGTCCAGAGGGATTTCATGAGAAGAGTCCTCCACTCCTCTGCTCACAATAGAATCCCTTATGCCACCAAGCTTGAAATTTTGTGCTTGGACAACCTGGAACTACGCCACCTACGGTCTGACATAAGAGTAGTACACAAAATTGTCTGCTACAATGTCCTACCTGTCAACGACTATTTCAGCTTCAACCACAATAATACACGGGCAAACGATCGATACAAACTCAAGGTAAACCGCTCCAAACTCGATTGCAGAAAATACGACTTCAGCAATACGGTGGTCAATGCCTGGAATGTTCTACCTGACTTCATTGTTACTTCCTCAAACCCCCATAGCTTTAACCTTAAACTGTCTACGGTTGACCTCACGCCATTCCTAAGAGGTCTGTAAAGAGGGCATGCATAAGCGCAGCAGTATGCCTACCATTCCTGTTTTACTGTCCCCATTTATTTGTACTCATTTCAGGTGTGAAATCCATCAGGTTCTGGAGAACCAGTAGAGGAAATTTTGAGCAGTTCAGAGAACCAGTAGCGGAAATTTTGAGCAGTTTGGAGACCTGGTAAATACCACCTCTGGCTGGCCCCAGAGTGGGGTGGGAATGGAGATTTTGCAATATCCTTCCCCCAGGAGTGGGGAGGAAATGGGGATTTTGCAGTATCCTTCCCCTGCCATGTCCACCAAGCCACACCATGCCCACCAAGCCACGCCCACAGAACCAGTAGTAAAAAAAATTGGATTTCACCACTGACTCATTTCATGTGCTCATGTCCATGTTTATACTTATACCGGTTATCTCGTACTTGTTTGACAAACTAAATAAACTAAATAAATAAATAAAAGAGTTTGGGTAGCTAAGTATGCAAAGATACTTCCATTGGGCATCTGTTGAGTCATGTCTAGCCCGATGCGTCCCATCTGCAGATCCTGGAACAGCATTAATAGCTAATTAACAGAAGCTCACCCCATTACGCGGCATTAGGGATTCAAACCGCTGAACTGCCAACCTTTCGATCGACAAGCAACCCCAAAAATATTTTTTTTCTTTAGAAAATATATGTATATGTGTGAGTAATTATGAATAAGAGAATGTACATTTACAATATGTTTATAGGAAATAAAATTTTTAAAAATTCAGAAAAAAAAGAAGCGAGCAAGGATAAGAAAAAAAAACCCTTTGATTTTGGGTTTTACCAACAAAAGTGCATATAGTCAAGGCTATGGTTTTCCCAGTTGCAATGTACAGCTGTGAAATTTGGACCATAAGAAAGGCTGAGTGCCAAAGAATTGAGGCCTTTGAACTCTGGTGCTGGAGAAGACTCCTTGGACTGCAAGGCAATCAAACAGGTCAGTCCTAGAGGACATCAACCTTGACTGCTCCTTAGAAGGCCAGATCCTGAAGAGGAAACTCAAATCCTGTGGCCACCTAATGAGAAGGAAGGACTCACTGGAGAAGAGCCTAATGCTGGGAACGATGGAGGGCAAAAGAAGAAGGGGACGGCAGAGAACGAGGTGGCTGGATGGAGTCACTGAAGCAGTCGGCATGAGCTTAAATGGACTCCAGAGGATGGTAGAGGACAGGAAGGCCTGGAGGAACGTTGTCCATGGGGTCGTGATGGGTGGGACACGACTTCGCAACTAACAACAACAAAGTAGATTGATAGATCTTTACAGAAATGGCTAGTTCATATTGTTGTGATTTGATGTTAATCCCTTATTTTACTGCAACAGAGAGAGTTGGAAGTCAATGTTTCTTCTTCTTTTTTTTTTTCTTATCCAGACAGTTGCAATTGTCATAAATACATGCCAGTTGCTAAGAGCCTGAATTTTGATCATGTGACCATGGGGATGCTGCAACATTCTTAAGTATCAGCTGTCCAGCTAGCAAACCCCAAAAAAGGAACTCCTCCTAGGGAATTGTTTCTCCCAAAAAGTAAAACTTTATTAAATGCACTGCATTGGCACAAAAGAAGCAAAACCAGCTCTGAGTTTCCCATGTGAAAGCCCACCTAGTTAAACTTGATTTTCCCTCATTGGCCAACCCCCTCAGTTAATTGCGTTGTCCAATTGAATATGCTCCTTTTGTTATGAGAATGACCTGCATCGTTCAGACACCTGCATGCCGTGACCTTGGGACTCGACAGCAGAGTCTTACCATCTGCAGACGGTATGAAAACAGTCATAAGACATTTTTTTCCAGTGCTGTTGTGACTTTGTATGGCCACAGCATTCACACCATAAACTTATGGTTGCAAGTCAAGACCTACCTTGCAGATTTCTTATGGACAACAATATTTTCAATGACATTCTTGAACTGTGACCCTACAAGTAAGAGTATTCACCTAAATGGAATTGTCACATTGTTGTCAGATTCACAACTACATCCATACTTCTGTCATTTGAATAAGTTGTATGGTCTGGCTAAATATCTGAATTCAACCAAGTACTTCAAAGCGTCGAAGGTTTGAGGCTTAGATTAATTACAGTAAGCAACGTGTAATTACTTATGTAAATATAGTCCATCCAGACCCTATGAATTCATTAAAGACGCAGCAAGAATTACTTAACGAAGGGCAGAACATACAATGGTTGATGTACCTACAAATTGTTGGAAAAAGAAAATAAAATTAAAATGAGGAAGGGGCATCAAGAAAAGTGACAGAATTTGAAATGCATTTACAAAATCAAGACCATCCATCAAGATGCATATTATAAACTCTTACTTATATGATATGGAGAAAGAACAAATTTAAAAATGTGTGATACATTGGATGCAAAACTAATATATAAACAGATATAAACAGTGGGGAGAATTATGGCACACATCTAAAAAAATTGCCCCAAGCTATAATTTATGAGAAAACTGGTACAAAATGTTTTATAGATGACATACAATTTCATCAATACTTGCCAAAATAGACAAACCACAGAGCAATAAATGTTGGAAAGGCCATGAAATATAAGAAATATTCTGGTGCAACATGGGGGAAAAAAACCCGAAATCACTGGAAGGACATACGTACACATTCAGAGAATCTTAAAAACCAAATTTTAAAAAATGAAATCAGAACACTTTTTATTAGTATAATACCAAAATATATTAATAAAAACACCATAATCTACTAAGAAACATGCTCAGCCTGCAAAGCACAATTTTGCAAAGCATTGGAAAAGAAACATAATGCAGACAATATCTAACCGGGAGGGCATTTTATCAGGTTCGCCTGATTCGCCAGTTGCGTCCCTTTCTGGATCGGGACTCATTAAATACGGTCACTCATGCCCTCATCACTTCCCGCCTGGATTACTGCAATGCTCTCTACATGGGGCTCCCCTTGAGGAGCACCCAGAGGCTCCAGCTGGTCCAGAATGCGGCCGCGCGGGTGGTTATGGGAGTGACGTGGCGCTCCCATGTGACCCCCCCCTCCTGCGCGAGCTGCACTGGCTCCGGGTGGTCTTCCGGGTGCGCTTCAAGGTTTTGGTTACCACCTTTAGAGCGCTCCATGGCCTAGGACCGGGGTATCTACGAGACAGCCTTCTGCCACCAGTAGCCTCTCACCGACCAGTACGCTCCCATAGAGAGGGGCTTCTTAGGGTGCCGTCGGTCAAACAGTGTTGACTGGCGGCCCCCAGGGGGAGAACCTTCTCTGTGGGGGCACCCGCCATCTGGAACGAACTCCCCCCGGAGATATGGAGAATCCCGGATCTGCGCGCTTTCCGCCGTGCCCTCAAAACATTCCTATTCCAGCAGGCCGGCCTGGCCTAACTTCTCTTTTAAACTGTTTTTAAATTTTTTAAATTTGTCTTATAAATTTGGGGTGTTTTAATTTTTTTTTTTTTTTATTTGATTTATATGCCGCCCTTCTCCGAAGACTCAGGGCGGCTTACAATGTGCTCAGCAATAGCCTTCATCCTTTTGTATATTTATACAAAGTCAGCTTATTGCCCCCACAAACTGGGTCCTCAATTTACCTACCTAATTTTATAATAATTTAATACCTAATTTTGTTTTCTGGGCCAAATTATTTAATTGTATTTTAATGTTTTTTTAACATTTGTATTATATGTATTTTATCTTTTGGCTGTTCACCGCCCTGAGTCCTTCGGGAGCAGGGCGGTATATAAATTCAATAAATAAATAAATAAATAAATAAATAAATAAATAAATAAATAAATAAAAATAAAATAATAATAATAATAATAATAATAATAATAATAATAATAATAATAATAATAATAATAATAATAATAATAATAATAATAACTGAAAACTTAACTTGGAAAATATGCAAAATCAACAGTAAATATACATAACAGAAGTTTAATTAAGTTTAAGCCAAAATGGGATCCATATATACTATATATCATACAGCAAGGCAAATATAAATACTTAGAGTATGGTTTCTAAAGTTTATGTTAATAAATACTGAAAAGCAGCTGGAGCACAAAGAAGAAGGCGGAAGTCAGAAATTAAATATGTATTTATATTACTTTGAATTGTTTTCTTTTTCCTGTTAATAAATAATGACACAATGGGAATTTGCTACAAAGCTCAAAGATAGATAGATGATGGATGGATGGATAGGAGAGAGAGAGAGAAAGAGAGAGGATAGATAGATAGATAGATAGATAGATAGATAGATAGATAGATAGATAGATAGATATAATATATTTTTAAATGTTCAGTTGAGTTTCATGTTTAATGAATAAAAGGATGATGATGATGATGAAGAAGAAGAGAGATCTCACAAAAAGAACTAAATGTACTATCTGGTACAGTTTATCTTTTATTAATGCTATATTGAGCGTTAATTGTACAACTTAAGAAATCTCCTCTGTCCACTTAGATATTATCTCTTCTGGAGTTACATCCTTTTTAAAATAAAGCTAGATAGGAGGAACGGAGGGAGGGAGAGAAGGAAAGAGAGAGAGAAAGAGAGATTTCAAGCATCTCAAATCTGAGCTGAAAAGGAGTAAATCCGAGCTTTTCAGGGAAAGTTGGAAGACCTTACATCATTGATTGCCATCAACAGAGAGAACGATTGAAAGCAAGTTTTCTTTCATCAACAGAACGAATGTGACAGGCAACTGGGATTCAAACGTTTTTACTACTGGTTCTGTGGCTGTGGCTTGGTGTGCATGGCTTGGTGAGCGTGGCAGGGGAAGGGTACTGCAAAATCCCCACTCCCTCCCCACTCCTGGGGGAAGGATATTGCAAAATCCCCATTCCCTCCCCATTCCTTGGGAAGGATACTGCAAAATCTCCATTCCCATCCCACTCCTGGGTGAAGGATATTGCAGAATCTCCATTCCCATCCCACTCCTGGGGGAAGGATACTGCAAAATCTCCATTCCCATCCCACTCCAAGAGAAGGATACTGCAAAATCCCCATTCCCTCCCCACTCCTGGGGAAGAATATTGCAAAATCTCCATTCCCTTCCCACTCCAGGGAAAGGATACTGCAAAATCCTCATTCCCTACCCGCCCGACTAACCTGCTTTCCAGCTTGGTTCTCCTGTGCAGAGCAACAATAGAAGACCCAGCCGATCAGTTGGGGCTCAATCAGCTGAGACTCGGGAGGCAGCGAATAGATTGGGGGGGGCAGCCAGAGGTGGTATTTGCTGCTTCTCCAAACTACTCTAAATTTCTGCTACCGGTTTGCCAGAACCGATCAGAACCGGCTGAATATCACTTCTGGGCAAGCTGATGTAAGCTGATTGCTAAACTGGATGGGCCCTTATCCAGGATCAGAAGGACGCTTATTACTCTTTTCTTTCATATAGGTGATGCACAAGAGGTTCCCAAGGATAAAATGCTCTAAAAGTGGCAGGAACAAGTGATACTGCAGTTCTATCAGTTCTCCTCCCCTACGTAGAGTAGCGAGAAACAACCTTTTTTTTTTTTTTTTTTTTGGCCCATCAAACGTTCCTAGGCTCCGAGGACCTACATTTAATGTCACATTTTGCCAAGGTCGTTTATCATCAGAACAGCTTTTGCTGTTTGATCGGAGCACATAAATCCTCTTCATGATAACCAGGTTCCCAAAACAGAGTTTTCAAATTGCCCTCTGGTCTTTTATTTTTTTATTTTTTTAAATCTTTCTGTTTCCCGTGATTGTAAAGTTCACCCTCAAAACAGCCTCATCTCTTCCATTAGGAACCCATTTTAAATGATGAAATCATACAGGGTTTGAAAAGAGGAATTGGGCATAATTGTCAGCGGTTGGAAGTTAAACTTCAACCATGTTTGCAAGGCCCCTGATGAGAATTCACCTTGATTCACAAGCTGTCACATTTGTTCTTCTGATCTGGCTATTTTTCTCGCCTACCAAGGCATCTGATATATTCTTTCTGATGTATTCTTTCTGCATCCTGTACAAATTCCAAGCATTTAACGTTCCAATGGGGTGCCTTATCATGTTAGCTGGGCTGTCCTTCAGAAAGGCACTATGCTCCAATACAGGTAGATTTATCACCAGCTAAGCTAAAGACATTTGATTGAAGACCATAAGGAAACTTCTGGGTCAGAGGAATGGACTCTACAGCCAGACCAGTGTCTTGCATGATGGCTGAGAAAACATCTCCATGGATTTCAGAAGCAAGATTAATGTTGTTGTTGTTAGTTGTGAAGTCATGTCCGGTCCATCGCAACCCCATGGACAACATTCCTCCAGGCCTTCCTGTCCTCTACCATCCCCTGGAGAACATTTAAGCTCACACCGACTGCTTCAGTGACTCCATTCAGCCAACTTGTTCTCTGCCGTCCCCTTCTTCTTTTGCCCTCAATCGTTCCCAGCATTAGGCTCTTCTCCAGTGAGTCCTTCCTTCTCATTAGGTGGCCAAAGTATTTGAGTTTCCTCTTCAGGATCTGGCCTTCTAAAGAGCAGTCAGGGTTGATCTCCTCTAGGACTGACTGGTTGGATCGCCTTGCAGTCCAAGGGACTCGCAGGACTCTCCTCCAGCACCAGAATTCAAAGGCCTCAATTCTTTGGCACTCAGCCTTCCTTATGGTCCAACTTTCACAGCCATACATTGCAACTGGGAAAACCGTAGCCTTGACTAGACGCACTTTTGTTGGCAGGGTGATGTCTCTGCTTTTTAGTAAGCTATTTAGATTTGCCATAGCTTTCCTCCTCAGGAGCAAGCATCTTTTAATTTCTTGGCTGTAGTCTCCATGTGTGGTGATCTTGGAGTTCAGGAAAATAAAATCTGTCACTACCTCCATTTCTTCCCCATCTATTTGCCAGGAATTGAGAGGGCTGGATGCCATGATCTTAGTTTTCATAATGTTGAGTTTCAAGACTGATGTTAGTCCTCAGCAATAGAAGTTCCAAATTAATCCATCATTCTGTCTGTCAATAGGTTCCTCCATCAGGAATTTATCTTATCCCTTATCAAACAAGCTTTTTATCAGGAACTAGAATAGAAATTCAACCCAGGAAATACTACATAAATAATTTTATGCCAAATTGTTGTACCAGAAATGGAGTTTATCCCTTGACTCTCCTAACCTCATTCCTGACAGAGGCATATAGGCAGATAATTTTTATTTTGTTTTGCTTCATTTTTTCAGCTTATCCAATTCACCAGATACAACACTCAATGGTTAAATAGTTGTTTCATCTGAACCTAAATATGAATTCCATGCAAAAAGCAATAGATGAATGCATGTACTTTAAAGCCTATAAATACAGATGCAAAAAAAGTTTACATGTGTGTGTGTATAAATGTAAATATTGAAATATTTACAAAATGTCTGTAAATATTTGCAAAATGTTTGTAAATATGTACAAATTTGTAAAATGTGTATGTTTGTAAAGTTTTTTCAATAGCTAGCAATAGATAGGCAGGCAGGCAGACAGATAGATGATAGATAGATAAATGATAAATGATAGATGATAGATTGATGATAGATAGATGATAGATGATAGATGATATAGATAGATAGATAGATAGATAGATAGATAGATAGATAGATAGATAGATGATAAATGATAGATAAATATATAGATATGGAGAGAGGTTAGATGATAGATAGATAGATAGATAGATAGATAGATAGATAGATAGATAGATAGATAGATGATAAATGATAGATAAATATATAGATATGGAGAGAGGATAGATGATAGATAGATAGATAGATAGATAGATAGATAGATAGATAGATAGATAGATAGATGATAAATGATAGATAGATAGATAAATGATAGATAGATAGATAGATAGATAGATAGATAGATAGATAGATAGATAGATAGATAGATAGATAGATAGATAGACAGACAGACAGACAGACAGACAGACAGACAGACAGACAGACAGACAGACAGACAGACAGACAGATCTGGCTTGTTTGACAGATTTATATTTCACCTTTCATTCAAGAGCTTCAGGTTTCATCTATAACTTCCTCCTCTTCTTTTTATTCACAACAATTATCTTATGCCATAATTTGCTCTGAAATGGAATTAAATGGACTCAAAGTTTCCCAGGGAACTTCTATGGCTATGGACTAGAACCTGGAGCTGTTTCTTTTCAATACTGGTACAACATCTCAATGCCTTTCTTTCTGTCCAAAGGACATTCCAAATTTTCCTTGTTTTCCTTTAAAAAAAAATGGGGTAAAGTCCTTATAAGGACATCCGCCCTGATTGGCTGCCAGCCATCGGGCGGGAGATTTGAATCCCTGTCAAGGGGCGGTGCGTCTGCCGGGAGCGAATATAAGGAGAGCTCCGGCAGCGCGCCAGCAGTCTTGACTCGTTACTTGTAATGAATAAAAGTTGCTTAATGTATCGAGCTGGTCCAGTCTTCTTTTCCCTGCGCCGGATCTAACACTGGCGACGAAGGACTAGAGAGAAGAACCTTCACAAGACTCTTGGCACGATCGCCCACCGAACAAAATCACCACACCACAGCGACCTTCCAGAATGGCTACCCCGCAAGCCCCGATGACCGCGCTGAACCCATTCGACCCATCCCGGGAGAAGTGGAGGTCATACATGGTCCGATTCCGGCAGTTCCTGCGAGGCAATGGATACCAGAACCTCGATGAGGAGAGAAAAGAGCCCTTTTCCTGGCTCATTGCGGATCGGACGTTCTGGAGATGGCGATTGACCTCGTGGCACCCAGGGACATCGAGGAGATGTCCTGGAACGACCTGCAGGAAGTCCTACAGGAGCACTATGCACCTACAGGCACCCCCATCGCAAACAGGTTCACCTTCCAGCAAAGAAACCAGCGGGAAGGTGAATCCATCAAGGAATTCGTGGCAGCGCTTCGCCAAATCGCTGCCAACTGCGAGTTCGACAATGTGGACAATGCCATCCGGGACCGCATTGTGTTTGGAATGCGAGATGTGGGGCTGCAGAAGAAGTTCCTCAGCCGGAAGAAGATTCCGCTCAAAGATGTCCTCGACGAGGCAACGGCGGCTGAAACGTCTGAGCAAGCAGCCGCCGCGATGGTAAAAGCAAGGGGGATCCATAAGATCCACAAGTCGGGCCCGACCTCATCAGACGAGGCAACCACTCAATCCGAGTCTGATGAGGAAATGGCCGTCCACAAGGTGTCCCGCCCCCCCAGGCGGGAAAACCCACAGCATGGCGACCGGGGGAGAGCGATGCGGCAGCTGCAGAGGCGACCACCCCAGGGCAAACTGCAGATGGAGGGACGCGACCTGCCGCCGATGCCTGAAGAGGGGGCCACATCGCAGAGGCCTGCAGAGCCACAGATCCAGCCCCGGAACCACCCAGACCGCGATTCAGGGAAAATCGCAAAGATAACCAGAGGACATCCAAACGGTCCTCAAACCAGTCCGGCGCGGGGAGGAGGAATATCCCCGCAACAGAACGGTGCACCAGACCACCACCATTGCTCACACAAGCGACGAGGGAACCACCAAGTTCCACGTGACGCTGCTAGCAGAGGGGTCTCCGTGCAAGATGGAGGTAGACTCCGGATCCGCCTACTCCATCATGGACTGGCAGCACCTACAGCAGCTGAACCCGGCATACAAAAGGACCCAGCTGAAAAACCCCGAAGGCGAGACTTGTGGACTTCAACGGGAACCCCATTGAAATCCTAGGCAGAGCCACAATCCGAGTGAAGTACAACGACTTCAACGGAAAGCTACCCTCACCATTGTGCAGCACAGCCGACCGAACCTGTTGGGCGTGGAGTGGTTCAAGCCGCTGGGACTTTCACTTCAGGGCATCCACGAGATCCGCAGGGACGAACTCGACTCCATCATCGAAGAGTTCAAAGAAGTCTTCGATGGTAAGCTGGGGAAATTTGTGGGGAGGCCAATCTCCTTTAATCTGGACAAGGGAATCACCCCAATCAGGCTCAAGCCCCGCCGAGTTCCATTTGCCCTGCGGCCTAAAGTAGATGAGCAGCTGGATAAGCTGATCGCCCAGGGCGTCCTGGAACCGATCGATCATGCCTCATGGGAGACCCCCATTGTGACCCCACTGAAGCATGATGGGTCTGTGCGCATCTGTGCTGACTACCGTTGTACCATCAACAAGGCGTTGGCACAGAGCGCATACCCAGTCCCAGTGGTGCAACATCTGCTGCATTCCCTGGGATCTGGATCAATTTTCGCGAAACTGGACCTGGCCCAGGCTTACCAGCAACTGCCAGTGGATGACAAAACGGCGGAGGCTCAAACAATTGTCACGCACAGAGGGGCATTTAAATGCAACCGCCTCCAATTTGGAGTCAGCGCTGCCCCTGGCATCTTCCAATCCATGATGGAACGCCTTCTCCAAGGCGTTCCAGGGGTGGTGCCTTACTTCGATGATGTGCTCATCTCCGGTGACTCAAGAACCCAACTCCTTGAAAGGCTCAGGCTTGTCCTGCAGCGGTTCAAGGCCAAGGGTTTGAGGGTCAGGCGGGACAAGTGCATCATAGGGGTACAGGAAGTCGAGTTCCTGGGCTTCCTCATTGATAGCACAGGCATCCACCCACCAAATCAAAAGTGGAAGCAATCCATGAAGCTCCAAGCCCAAAAAACAAAACGGAGCTTCAGGCTTTCCTTGGGTTGCTCAACTTTTACGCCATTTTCTTAAAACAGAAAGCCACAGTTGCTGAGCCACTCCACCGCCTGCTGGGAAAATCGGCTTCCTGGAAGTGGGGCCAGGAAGAGGAAGCGGCATTCCGGGCCATCAAAGGACTATTGACGTCCAAAAGCGTCCTCATTCAGTACAGCGAGACGCTCCCCATCAGACTGACCTGCGACGCGTCGCCTTACGGGGTGGGGGCAGTCCTCAGCCACGAACTGCCCAATGGCTCGGAAGCCCAATCGCGTACTTCTCAAAGACTATGTCCGGCGCAGAACGGAACTATAGCCAGCTGGACAAAGAAGCCCTGGCCATCGTGGCTGGAGTGAAGCGCTTCCACGAATACCTCTACGGAAGAAGCTTCACCATAGTCACAGACCACAAGCCTCTCCTGGGACTCCTCGCAGGCGACCAACCAACCCCGACCTTCATGTCCCCAAGAATGACGAGATGGGCAATCTTCCTAGCGGGCTACTCCTATAGGCTCGTGCACCAGCCAGGCACAGCCATAGGAAACGCCGACGCCCTCAGCAGATGCCCGTCGAAGAAGCCGGTCGAAGACCCAGCCCCCACACTCCACCTACTGCACATTGATGACGACGCCAGCTGCCCGGTGTCATCCGCAGATGTGGCCGTCCACACCCAAAAGGACCCCACACTCCGCAAAGTGAAATCCTGGATCCTCAGAGGGTGGCCGTCGGGAAAGCCAGAGGAAAGATTCAGCCCGTTCGCCAGGAAACAGGAGGAGCTGTCCACCATGAAGGGCTGTCTGCTATGGGGAGACAGGGTGCTGATTCCAAGCACTCTGCAACGGCGAACGTTGAGACCTTGCACAAGGGGCACCCGGGCATCGTCCGCATGAAGGCACTGGCACGGAGTTATGTCTGGTGGCCCTCCATGGACAAAGACATTGAACAATGGGTCTCCAGATGTGACCCGTGCCAAGAAGTTCGCCCAGCACCGCCGCAATCCGAGGTCGCGAAGTGGGAGACCCCCGGCAACCCCTGGTCGAGGGTCCACATTGACTTCGCGGGTCCGATGCAGGGGCGACACCTCCTCATCGTGGTAGATGCCTTCTCCAAATGGCTCGAGGTGGTGCCCATGGCATCTACCACAACGGACGCGACGATCCGAGCCCTGCGCCGTCTCTTCGCCACTCATGGTCTACCGGATGTGCTGGTCTCAGACAACGGCCCCCAGCTCACATCCTTGGCCATGGAATCCTTCCTGGCGGGACTGGGCATCCGCCACGCCCTGTCCGCCCCTTACAGGCCGGCCGGAAACGGACAAGCGGAACGCATGGTCCGACTGACCAAAGAGGCCCTCACCAAGATGGGCCCGGGGGACTGGCAAGAGCGCATAGACAATTTCCTCCTCACCCAGCACATCACGCCACACGCCACCACCCACAAGAGCCCGGCCGAACTGTTGATGGGCAGAAGGTTGAGGTCACCCTTGGACCGGCTGCACCCCCAATACAGCCCGGAAGTGACCGCAACCGCCAGCCGCCCGCTTCGCGCCTTCAGCAACGGAGATTCAATTTTTCGCGCTGAATTTCAGCAGCGGTTCTCCTAAGTGGCTGAAGGGGAAGATTGCCAGCACAACCGGCCCCAAATCATACATCGTCGAGTTGGAAGATGGACAGTTCGCGAGACGTCACATCGACCAACTCCGAAAAAGGTGGGGGGGAGCGCATGAAAACCAGCCTGACGAGGGAGGCCTACAACACCCCGATGAGGTAGGCCTCCAACACCCCAGCGAGGTAGGCCTACCACACCCAGACCCGGTAGGCCTACAACAACCCGGCGAGGTAGGCCTACGACACCCCGACGAGGTAGGCCTACCACACCCCTGCGAGGCAGAGCAGCACCACCCCGTCAAGGTCGGCCCAGCCCACTACCAGATGCTGTCACGCCGGCAGCCCAGCGAGGTAGACCGGGGCCAACCGCACGGAGGATGGCAACAACAACCCAGCCAGGTGGGCACCGGGCACAGCAAGGCCAGGGACCACCAACCCAGCCCGCAGGTAGAGACCGGGACCTGCCCAGAGGAGGAGCAACGCACCCCACCAGTGACAGCAGCCCATGCCAGCCCAGCCAGGGAGACTGCAGTTCAAGGCGAGTAGACCGGGACCCAGCCAAGACGGGCAACCCACGACCCACGGGCGAGGGTGGCACACTACTCACCGACGTGGGGGACCCCCGCCCATCACAAGAGACAGCCAAGAAACGACACCCCGACCAGGATGGCCCCAGGCACCAACCAACGGTAGACCAGGGACTAGGGGGAAGGGGAAGTCGACAACAACCCGGCCAGGGAGACCTGCACCACCCGGCAGGGGAGACCTCCGCCGCCCGCGGGGGGGTAGCACCGCAACAACCCCCCGACCAGGTCGACCACCGCCAGCCAGACAAGGTAGACCGACGCCAGCCCAACCGAGGGGACCAACGCCACCCCTGCGAGGTCGGACGGCACAACAACAACAGCGAGAGCCAGCACCACCCGAACCGAGCGGAACCGCCACCCGAGCGGCAGCAAGCCGGACCGAGACCGAACTACAGCGCCCGGGAGACCAGGGAAGAGCAAGGAATGGACTTACCGAAGACAGACAGACAGACAGACAGACAGACAGACAGACAGACAGACAGATCTGGCTTGTTTGACAGATTTATATTTCACCTTTCATTCAAGAGCTTCAGGTTTCATCTATAACTTCCTCCTCTTCTTTTTATTCACAACAATTATCTTATGCCATAATTTGCTCTGAAATGGAATTAAATGGACTCAAAGTTTCCCAGGGAACTTCTATGGCTATGGACTAGAACCTGGAGCTGTTTCTTTTCAATACTGGTACAACATCTCAATGCCTTTCTTTCTGTCCAAAGGACATTCCAAATTTTCCTTGTTTTCCTTTAAAAAAAAATGGGGTAAAGTCCTTATAAGGACATCCGCCCTGATTGGCTGCCAGCCATCGGGCGGGAGATTTGAATCCCTGTCAAGGGGCGGTGCGTCTGCCGGGAGCGAATATAAGGAGAGCTCCGGCAGCGCGCCAGCAGTCTTGACTCGTTACTTGTAATGAATAAAAGTTGCTTAATGTATCGAGCTGGTCCAGTCTTCTTTTCCCTGCGCCGGATCTAACAAATCTAACACATGGTGTGGAAAGTCCCTGCCAATATATTATTTTCCATTTTATGTTTCAGACTTTGAAGTTGGGGATCTATCACCAAATACACAGCATCAGATCATGGATTCCATTGGTTCCAGGTCTCAAGTTTGAGTTAGCTCAGAGGTCTTCAAACTTGGCAGCTTGAAGACTTGTGGACTTCAACTCCCAGAAGCTATACTGGCTGGAGAATTCTGGGAGTTGAAGTCCACAAGTCTTAAAACTGCCAAGTTTGGGGACCCCTGGGTTAGCTGGTCACAGAATACTAAAATGATAAAAAGAAAATCACAGCTGCTGCGGCCTAGAGGTGGAGCTCTTGCCTCACAATCAGGAGGTTGTGAGTTTGATCCAGTGGTGGGATTCAGCCAGTTCGTACCTATCCAGGAGAACCGGTTGTTAACTTTCTAAGCAGTTCGGAGAACCAGTTGTTGGAAGAAATCTCCTTTTGTTTTACAGGCTAATCCTGTAAGGAAGGCAGGAAGGAAACATTCTGGTGTTGTTTCTGGCCTAATCTTTATTGCCCTGCTTACAGAAACTGCCTCTCTGGTTAACCCTTACTACGTTGTAACAGCTAAGGTGAAGCGCCCATCGACATAAGTGATGTTGAGTTGGCCACGCCCACACAGTCACATGATCACCGAGCCATGCTTACCCAGCTGGTCATTAAGGCAGAGAACTGGTTGTTAAATTATTTGAATCCCACCACTTGTTCGATCCTAGTTAGAGGCAAATGAAGGGTCTCCTGCTTGGGCAGGGGGTTGGACTAGATGGCCTGCACAGTCCCTTCCAACTCTGTTAATCTGTTATCTGAAGTCTCCTTTAAGTTGAACTAAACTCTGTCTGGATTACACCAGCGTTCGTTTCTACTCCCCAGGCCCAACACTGTTTTATGTTTCAAGATCAGCCAAAGTCACCAGCTGCCACCAAAATAAGGTGTCCCTCAAACAGAGCTTGACTCTTGGTGACTTACACAAGGACACATCTCACTTTTCCCAGAAGTGGTTTGAGATGGCCTTCCTTGTGTGTGTGTGTGTGTGTGTGTGTGTGTGTGTGTGTGTGTGTGTGTGGTTTTTTTTAAATTGCTTCCTAGTTTACAGATCAAAATGCCACGTTTTCCCCATCAAGAGCCTTTCTCAAGTGTTCATAAGGGAGAAGCCTAGCAAAGCTTTGCTAACCTCTAATCACCAGTAGAGGATAGGAATAAAAGAGCAATCTTTGACACCAGGTGAAAAATGAGCCATTAAGACCAACTGTCTCTCGTAACAAGTCACCTCTAATTTGGAACATGAGCTTGGTCTTGCATGAATGAGTGGAATAATTGCATTAGTTCTTTCATCTAACCTACAAGAGGTTACACTGTCCAATTTTTGAAGTGGAGGACAAAGAGTGTTCACTCCCCCTCCTCTCTCTCTTTTTTTTCTTCTATTGCTACTTTTAAGAAATAAAGCTCACACACAAATCCACACAATCCTGGGAGCTTATTGGATAACAGTGGTGAGAAACAGGACATGATCCAAATGCACATGATCAATGTAGAGAAAAGTAAAGTCTTACACTTAGGCAAGAAAAACCCAAAGGACACATATAGACTGGGTGAAACCAGGCTTAATAGCAGTAACTGGGAGAGGGATCTATCTATCTATCTATCTATCTATCTATCTATCTATCTATCTATCTATCTATCTATTTTTATATGCCGCCCTTCTCTGGAGACTCAGGGCGGCTTACAATGCGTTAAGCAATAGCCTTCATACTTTTGTATATTTTATACAAAGTCAGCTTATTGCCCCCACAAACCGGTTCCTCATTTTACCCATCTTAGAAAGGATGGAAGGCTGAGTCAACCTTGAGCCTGGTGAGAATTGAACTCGCAGTAATTGCAGGCAGCTGGATGTTAAATGCTGCCTTAGTAGGAGGCATTAGCCTCCTACGCCACTCAGGCTCCTTGAGGAGTCTTAGTGGACAACCAGTTAAATATGAGCCAGCAGTGTGCAGCGGTAGCCAAAAAATCCAATGCAATCCTAAATTGCATTAACAGAGGGATACAATCAAGATCAAGTGAGGTACTAATACCACTAAATAAAGCCTTAGTAAGACCATACCTAGAATACTGCATCCAGTATTCAATCTAGGGAGAAGGGCTCAGATTTAACACATTGTTACTTTACAATTATTCCTCTTCTAATATTCCTGTACTTTATTAATCAATCCATGTATCATCTGGGTATAACTTTTGTGGCATCATCTTCAAAGATGATGGCAAATTACAATAATTGTAAAATAAAAAAAGAAATTTGAAATGAAGATGTATGTAAATAGAAATTAGGCCTGCTCAAATACTATTTTAGATTGAATTAAAAAAAGGAAACAACAACGGAATGGGAAAGAGAGGAGGAGTAGAGAGGGGAAAGTAGGGGAGATGGAAGGTGAGAAGAGAAGAAAAGAAGAATGGGAAAAGGAGAGGAAGAAGGAAGGGGAAAGAAGAGTAAGAAAGAGGGTAAGAAGGGGAGGAAGAAGAGAGGAGAGGGGAAAGAGGAAAGGAAGTAGAAAAGGAAAGGAGAGGAGGAATGAGGAAAGTAGAAAGAAAAGAGGAGAAAGAAGGGGAGAAAAAAGAAAGGTTGTAGTAAAATCAAAGGAAGGAAATGGTAAGAGAGCAGACCCGAACAATTCATTAATTAGCTAATAGAAGTTAAAGAATAAGATGAACGAACAATGTATATGGATGGATAAAAGACTGTACATTTAAATATGTTGATGAAAAATAAAAATAAAAACAAATTAAAAAAAAAGATTTAACACATTGTTGTATAAACTCACCCCAAGAGAATAAAGTTGGTTAGAAACCTATCAAGCTTCCACTTTGTTGACTGTAACCATATCTGAATTCCTGCTAATACCAGGAGCAATGGCAGCGCTGCATTCGTTCTGTTCACATCCTTGAGCAAACCAGCTTGATTCATCATTCCCAGCAGATCAAGAGAAAAAATGTTCTAAATTTTACGATACAGCTCTTTGCTGAGAATAGCTGGATGTGCACAAAATGCAGATTTTAGGACAAAATGTTTACAAAAAATGTCTGTCTGGGGCATAATAAAATACATAAGGATATTTGAATTTATCTGCTTTTTTTTTTTTTAAATGCCAAATCCAGGCTAAACATCTGTAAAGCCTTAGTAAGACCACACCTAGAATACTGCATCCAGTTTTGGTCACCACACTATAAAAAAGATGTTGAGACTCTAGAAAGAGTGCAGAGAAGAGCAACCAAGATGATTAGGGGACCGGAGGCTCAAACATAGGAACAACGGTTGCAGGAACTGGGCATGGCTGGTCTAGTGAAGAGAAGGACCAGGGGAGACATGATAGCAATCTTCCAATACTTGAGGGGCTGCCCCAGAGAGGAGGGGGTCAAGCTATTTTCCAAAGCACCCGAAGGCCAGACAAGGAATAATGGATGGAAACAGACCAAGGAGAGATTCAACCTGGAAATAAGGAGAAATTTCCTGACAGTGAGAACAATCAACCAGTGGAGCAGAAATTGCCTTCGGAAGTTGTGGGAGCTTCATCACTGGAAGCTTTCAAGAAGAGACTGGACTGCCATTTGTTAGAAATAGTGTAGGTAGGGTATCCTGCTTGGGCAGGGGGTTGGACTAGATGACCTACAAGGTCTCTTCCATCTCTGTTAATCTGTTAAATGTTAAATCTGAGTGTGTGACCAAAAATAACCAAAACAAGAGTGGGATTTCCAAACATAAACTGATAAAGTCTTAGGTCAAAACACACCAGACTTAACTGTGGTTGAAAAGAAAAAGAAAAGAAAAGAAAAGAAAAGAAAAGAAAAGAAAAGAAAAGAAAAGAAAAGAAAGTGTGGACAATTGAAAGCGCACAACCAGGGGACAGCAGAATAGAAGGCAAAGAATTAAAGAAGGCCACAAAGTTACTGTCAACCTTTGAAATGGATCGGGCCCGTCACAGCCATTTTCTCCGTTTCTGAAAGATCTGAAAAGTTGAAAGATGATGGCAAATACCAGCTGGGGTAGTTGGCACCCTGGGCAGCACACCAGAAATCTCAGGTGGCACAAATCTGCACAGAGACAAAATTTCCATTTGTCAGTCGCAAAAGTCCACAATGCTTGGATATGCACATATACTATTAGGATAGATCATGGGTATCTGTTGTGCAGCTAGTATCTGATTCCGACAGCGAGGAGGCTGGTGTGGTGCTGCGCCAGCAGCCTGTGTAGCTGGCATTCGAGTCAGACAATGAGGAGGCTGGAAAAGATGTGGTGCCAGAGGCAGGGATTCAGCCAGGGCCTTCAGAACCTCCAGAAGCTCCCATAAGTGAAGAGGACGAAGAGGAGGAGCCTCTTTTCGATGTACGAGTGCGCAGAGCTGCCAAAAGGCAGGAGTGGCTCCTCAGGAGGAGGTCTCCTCGAGAGTAAGGCTTGGGGCTAATTGGCGACTCCCTTAGCCTATTTAAGGAGGAACACTGACTGAAGCAATTTGCAGGGAACAACTTAGTTCACATACCTTCATGTCTTGTCTTGCTTATCTTATCAGCTTCCTGCAAATTGCTTCTGGGCATTCTGCCAACCACAGTAAGCTTTCAGTATTATTCTTTGAATTCTTGGCGGCTGTTAATGCAGTTAATTAACAGCTGTTGTTGTAAAAAACTGGTTTATTTAGTAAACTAAGGTTTGAACGGACTTTGTGTGTGCTGCATTCTTTGGGGTCCGTAGCTGGGGCAGAACACCACCACAGGTGCCCCCCAATACAAGTGATGTCATGCTGGTGATGCCCACCCTGGCCAGGTACACACCAGCCCCCTGAGGTTAGACACAAATCTGATGCGGCCCTCAATGAAATTGAGTTTCACATTCCTGTAATAGATTATGACATCCTAGGTCCATGATGGCGAACCTATGGCACGCGTGCCCAGTGGCATGCAAAGCCATGTCACCCTGCATGCACAGCCATGCCTGTTTGTCTTCCAAGTTTCTGGTGCGCATGCGCATGCAACAATCAGCTGTTCTTCACCCATGCAGCAGTGCCGAAAACCAGTGTGCACATGCACACCGGCCATCTGATTGTCGGGTATGCATGCATGCCAGAACCCGGAAGTTCGGCTTTTCTGGAGCGCGATCCCTTCGCACGCATGGCTGTGCCGAAAACCAGTCTGTGCATGCATGCCAGCCAGCTGATAGTAGGGTGCTCATGCGTGCTAGAACCCAGAAGTTCGGCTTTTCCAGAGTGCGGCCCCGACACTCAGTGCCGAAAAGGTCCTAGGTTATTGGGAAGAACTTTTTATATATATATATATATATATAAAAGTTTTTTTTAATTTTTTTAGACAACCATACAATGTATTTTCTTTGAACAGAGTATTTGGCCGGTTCACAAATTTAAACAATATTTAGTCATTTCAATTAAGTTTACAATTTCTATGTTTCCTTTTTACCATAGGTATTTCTTATCTATTTTTTTTTAAACAAACCAATATTACCCTTCATTCTCATCTCTAATCTTAATCCTAATCAAATTCAATTTTTCCCTTCTATCTATATTATACCCCTTCCCATTGTCATCTATTTTTATATCTATCCTCACATTGGTTGGATATGTAACATTACAATTGTTTAATAGAAATCCAACATTTTAGTATAAATCAGTTAATTATATTTTTTGTATATTAATCAGTATGAACATAAATCTTCCAATTATTTCCATGCAATACAATTTCTTACAAGTCAATTAGTTATATTTACCAATAGTAATAAGGCAAATAGTTTTGCCCCCTTATGTTACGCATTAAACTCTCTTTTATAAACTCTCTCTATTGGGAAGAACTTGATGCATATGAAGGTTAAAGAAAAGGCAGTTGGGATTTCACACTGTTGTGTACATAATAATAATAGTGATAAAAAGACACCTTGTGTTCCATCATATGTAATTCCACAAACTGTGCTTTGCACTTGTATATCTTTGCTTGACTGGTGTAGAAACACACCATATAATTACATATAGAGAGAAGACCGAGAGAACTTACCAAGCCGTAAAGTTTACTGACATCCTTATAGTTCAAATTCTTCCTTCTACCCCTCTGCTCTATCACTACAACAAGCTCT
This sequence comes from Pantherophis guttatus, assembly GCF_029531705.1. The sequence continues at coordinate 8,756,465 of NW_026844042.1, read as the reverse complement.
GAATTAGAGCTAGAGAAAAGAGTCGATATTCAGCAAGCTTTACGGGAAACTTTCCCGTATAACTTCGTATGAAACAAGGGAGAGGGGTGTGGGCTGTAATTCTGCTTGATTCTTCAGGATTAATGAGATGCAAGGATTAATATGATGAAGTCTGCAAAAGGCTTTGAAGGTTTGAAGTGTAAATTCACGGGCTGGGGAGAAGGTTGGCTGCATCATGGGAACATTGCATCAGCTGGAAAGTTTTAACTCTTTTTTTTATTATTATTGAAAATGCTGAAAGGCCAGTGTATTTAACCCAGAGCTAGGCAAACATTTTATAACAAGAGAGCTGTACTATGCTATTATTGCCTATGCAACATTTTACACTATTCTTTTTTCATATTTATAGGGGAGACAATGTAAAGAGATAGTTTTAGCCCCAGTAGGCTGAACACAATTCTTCCTTCCTTCCTTCCTTCCTTCCTTCCTTCCTTCCTTCCTTCCTTTCTCTTTTTGTCTATCTGTCCTTCTTTCTTTTCTTCCTTCCTCAATTCCCTTCCTTCCCTTTTTCTTGTTGAACTAAAATTCAAGCTATTTTCAATATAGTATAACTGTGTCTAACTTCTTCTTTTTTTCCTCTTCGATTTGGTCATCTTTTTTTCCCTTTTCTTTCTTTTTTTTCTTGTAAAAAGTTTTTTTATTGTTTTATACACAAACAAACACATAATACATCAGTCATTCATGTGTCATCTCGGTGTTTCTTCAATAACTTCTTCTTCCTCTTGTTACTCCTCTTTTCTTCCTTTTTTTTTTAACACCATCCCTCTTACAATACAATATTTTTATTATATCATTCTCTTATTTAATTATTAAATTATTTATCTAGATCTATAACCAATGATAAAATTGTTCCCATATCTTAAAATATTCTGTGTCTTCTCTTTCTTTGATTTTCAAGGTTAATCTATTCATTTCTGCACAATCTAAAAGTAACCGAACTGTGTCTAACTTCTGACCAATACTAAATAAGGAAGGATAGATGGACGGATGATAGATAGATAGATAGATAGATAGATAGATAGATAGATAGATAGATAGATAGATAGATAGATGATAGTTTATTCTATTTTGTTTTAACCTACTATTATTTTAGAATTTTAGCTTTATTTCTTAGTTTTAGACAAATAATATTCTGGGTTTTGTTTTTGTTTTTTTAGTCTTAAGGATGTAATTTACACAAGCAACAATAATGACAATGTTCTGTATTAGTGTTTTAGCTTCTGTTTTAGGTTGTTTCTGCTGTGAAGTTGTAACCCACCAACCCCACGGTTTGGAAATTTGCTACAAGATCCTGAAGGCTTATACTCTTCAAATAATTGGAAACTAACATAATTTTTCAGTCTGGCAACTGAAGCTGCCTAAAGTCATTTATAATTATTAAAACAATAAATGATACGCATATAGCTTGTTTATACAATATAGGACAACTGAGTACAAATCAACTGTACAGTCACAAATGTGCTTAGATACTTTCAGCTATTACAGTGGGAAGCCTAAAACTATATAAAACCCAGGAGAAATATTGCTAATAAAAAGAACACTCTTGTCTCCATATGATTAAGATGAAGATATTTAGAATTGTTCTGCCTACTAGAAGCCAATGAACAATTATTGATGGTGGCTGAGATAAAGGCTATGCATGTGAACAGAGGTAGAAAGAGATGGAGATACAGATTTAAAATGTTTTAAATCAAAAGAACCCTCAGTATGACTGCCCTTGTCCTTTGTGATTAAAAATATGCCCTTCTGGGCACGATTTATTCAGACTTTGTATTAGTAATGCTAATTTGAACGAGTGTCCAAAGACAAATACTTTGTAATGTGTGTTTTTTTTTAAAAAAAGTCATTAGCCATAAAGAAGGTGCATTGCGTCCTTCGTAGCAGCTGATCCATTCCCTTGGCTTTTAAATCCTGCCTTTAAAACTCGTTGGCTCTTCTGTTTATTAAGAAACTGAGTGAAATAAGATGCCGACTTAATGAGGGCTAATGTCACATTCAGCATCTTCCAACAAAGATGCTGTCGGACCACTTGCCACCACTTAAACCTCTAAATGAAAAGGATCCTTGGCTCCATTGGTTGAGAAATGTATATATATAGAGAGAGAGCCGAGGTGGCGCAGTGGTTAGAATGCAGTACTGCAGGTGTTCTGCCCTAGCTATGGACCCCAAAGAATGCCGCACACACAAAGTCTGTTCAAACCTTAGTTTACTAAATAAACTAGTTTTTTACAACAACAGATGTTAATTAACTGCATTAACAGCCTCCAAGAATTCAAAACATAATACTGAAAGCTTACTGTGGTTGGCAGAATGCCCAGAAGCAATTTGCAGGAAGCTGATAAGATAAGCAAGACAAGACATGAAGGTATGTGAATGAAGTTGTTCCTTGCAAATTGCTTCAGTTGTCATTCCTCCTTAAATAGGCTAAGGGAGTCGCCAATTAGCCCCAAGCCTTACTCTCGAGGAGACCTCCTCCTGAGGAGCCACTCCTGCCTTTTGGCAGCTCTGTGCGCCTGTGCATCGAGAAGAGGCTCCTCCTCTTTGTTCTCTTCACTTAAGGGAGCTTCTGGAGGTTCTGAAGGCCCTGGCTGAATCCCTGCCTCTGGCACCACATTTTCTCCAGTCTCCTCATTGTCCGACTTGAGTGCCAGCTGCACAGGCTGCTGGCACAGCACCACACCAGTCTCCTCACTGTCGGAATCAGCTACTAGCTGCACAGGCCGCTGACGGGCCACAACAGCAGGCTACTTCTGCTGCCTGCCGGCTCCCTGCAATTTGGCAGTTCAAATGTCACCAGGCTCAAGGTTGATTCAGCCTTTCCATCCTTCCAAGGTGGGTAAAATAAGGATCCAAATTGTTGGGGGCAATTGGCTGACTCTGTAAACCGCTTAGAGAGGACTGTAAAGCACGTAAAGTGGTATATAAGTCTAAGTGCTGTTGCTATTCCTTCCTTCCTTCCTTCCTTCCTTCCTTCCTTCCTTCCTTCCTTCCCTCCCTCCCTCCCTCCCTCCCTCCCTCTCAGTGGTTAGAATGCAGTATTGTAGGCTCAATCTGCCAACTGCCAAGAGTTCGATCCTGACCTGCTCCAGGTTGACTCAGCCTTCCATCCTTCCGAGGTGGGTAAAATGAGGATCCAAATTGTTGGGGGCAAATAAGCTGACTCTGTAAACCGCTTAGAGAGGGCTGTCAAGCACTATGAAGCGGTATATAAATCTAAATGCTATTGCTATTGCTATTGCTATACAGGTAATCCTCGATTTACAACAGTTCATTTACTGACTGCTTGAAGTTACTATGGCTCTGAAAAAAAATGACTTCCAATCATTTTTCACAGTTATGACCTTGGCAGCATCCCCATAATCAGGTAAACAAAATTCAGATGCTTGGAAACTGCTTGGAAATATTTATGACAGTTGCTGTGTCCCAAGGTCATGGGATCCCATTTTGCGACCTTCTGACAAGCAAGGGTCAAATGGGAAGCCATATTCACTGAATGACTGGGTTACTAACTTATCAACTGCAGTGATTCACTTAACAACAAAGGCAAGAAAGTTTGTAAAATGGGGTGTCAGGGTTCCAAGTAAAGAAAACTCTGAGGCTTGAGTTTCCTCAAAGTTCCATTTTATTAGAGATGTCATATTGGCACATCTGGGAAAACCCGAATCTGAAAGTTTCCAGGTTTTCCCCATCCAAAAGAAAGTCCAAGTCCCTGCCTAGCACCCACATGTCCATCATGTTGGTCCAATCCAAGCACTGTCCCAACTGGAGATGCCTCCCAGTTCCAGCCTCCCAGGTGCAGGGCAAGATGTCCTTGACTGTCTGAGAAAGGAATGTTATTATGACTATATATCACCCATGCTCCATACAATCCCCCCTCCCAATTTCCCACAGCAGTAATTGTAGCAGGCCTGAAGGCCCAAAATAAAAGATGGCTTCCAGGCCTGATATGGGGCAAAACTTGCTTAACAAATGGTTCACTTAGCAGCAGAAAGTTTGGGCTCAATTGTGGTACTAAGACGAGGATTACCTGTAGTTTATTAGAGGTCAAGAGTATCGCAGTATTGCAAAGCCAGAACTGAGAATCACATGCCCAAATCCCTAAGTTCTATTTTTCCCTCCCTTAACTATCTCTTATTGTCCACCTTGGCGTAACCAGACAGATCCAGGCAAGATATTCTCATAATGGTCAGTCCAAGTGCAGTTTGGTATGTGGCCCCCTCCTTTTCAGCTGGATGACCTTGAGGCAGCATCTCGAGGTGATACAGAATTTACTTTCCCAACCATTTCTCCCTTTCATTCCCCCTCCCCCACAGTTCATGGCAGTCTATCACCACATAACAGTGAACCTCAAGCAAGCATAAAGTGGCAGCAGACAGATGCTTTTGTTAAATCCTAAAGATTCACTATTTTGACCATGTTACTAACAAAGAAGTGGTCCAAAAATATCTCTCCTGCAAACTACAATGACGTAGCTGCATTCAGAAAACTCCAACTTGCAAGTCATTTACTCCATATGGAGAATAATCGAATTCTTAAGATGGCAATGAGATGGACCTCCCCAATGCCAAAAAACCAAGACTATACCCTTGAAATATGATAGCAGTGTTCCAGTATTTGAGGGGCTGTCAGAAAGATGAAGGGGTAAATTATTTTCCAAAGCACCAGAAGGCAGGACAAGAAGCAATGGATGGAAGCTAAACAAGGAAAGAAGCAACCTAGAACTAAGGAGAAATTTCCTAACGGTGAGAATAATTAACCAGTAGAATGGTTTGCCTTCAAAAATTGTAGGTGCTCCACCACTGGAAGCTTTTAAGAAGACATTAGACAGCCCTGGAATCCTTTATTGCTTATTGAAAAGATTCAGTCTTCATTGTTTTTTTTTTTCTGGAAAATGAATCAAACAAGCAGAAAAACACATCAATGGGGTGAGACATGGTATATATAAAAGCAAATGTCTGACCTTAGTTTGCTAGCATCCATTGATCAATGCTGACAGAGCCAGAAGACTTGTAAATCCCTGAAATTTTATATATTATTTAGACATCCACAGTCTGCACCTCTATAATTGTCTGATTTGGCTCTGCAACCCAACAAGACAGACACAGACTTCAGAGGATAATTGGAACTGCAGAAAAAACAATGGCTACCAACCTGCCTTCCATTGAGGACCTGTATTCTGCAGGAGTCAAAAAGAGGCCTGTGAAAATATTTACGGACCCCTCACATCCTGGACATAAACTGTTTCAACTTCTACCCTCAAAACGAGGCTGCAGAGCACTGCACATCAGAACAACTAGACACAAGGACAGTTTTTTCCCAAACGCCATCACTCGGCTAAACAAATAATTCCCTCAACACTGTCAAACTATTTACTAAGTCTGCATTACTATTAATCTTCTCATCATTCCCACCACCCATCTCCTTCCACTTATGACTGCATGACTGTAACTTGTTGCTTGTATCCTTATGATTTATATTGATTGTTTACTAGTATGATTTGATTGCTTATTTGTACCCTATGACTATCATTAAGTGTGGTACCTTATGATTCTTGATCTTTTCTTTTATGTACACTGAGAGCGTATGCACCAAAGATAAATTCCTTGTGTGTCCAACCACACTTGGCCAATAAAAATTCTATTCTATTCTATTCTATTCTATTCTATTCTATTCTATTCCTATTCTATTCTATTCTATTCTATTCTATTCTATTCTATTCACAGTCCAAGATTAGTCCATTAGCATGTGCAAAATGGACAAAAAATTAGTTTGATTTTAGCAACTGGAAACAGGACAAGATGCTGGAAATCCTAAAATTCTGGGGGCGGGGGGGGAAGTGTCCTCATTTTTCTTTCTACAATCCCCCTGTGATTTTGTTAACAATGCATTTAAATGTTAGTGTATTCTTTTTTTATCTGTTACTGTAATATTTCATTAGTAAACTTATAAAAACTTAACGATGAAAATTTTTCATTACCTATTTCTGTTGAGCTAGAACCAATTACCATATTTTACATATAAATGTAACTTTGAATAGCGCAAACCTCAAATAATGCCAGCACTTCACAGGTTTCATTATCCTCACTAATGAAGACCTAGCTGTGTGTCATAATTTTTCCATTCCCCATATTAAAAATCACATCTTGGAGAGACTCTTGAGGTCATGTCCAGAGATTTGGATGAGAATGCAACTTTTATGGAGAGAAGAACAGAAAAAGAGAGAGATCATGAAGGATAGACAAAGAAGAGGGGGTCAACCTAGTTTCCAAAGCGCCTGAGGGCAAGACTAGAAACAATGGATGGAAATTATTTAAGGAGAGAAGTAACCTAGAACTAAGGAGAAATTTCCAGACAGTTAGAAGAATTAATCAGTGGGATGACTTGACTTCAGAAGTTGTGGGTGCTTCATCACTGGAGGTTTTTAAGAAGAGACTAGACAGCCACTTGTCTGAAATGATATAGGGCAGTGATGGCTAACCTTTTTGCCATCGCGTGCCAAAAGCGGGGAGCGTGGGGGGCGTTGCATGCACACGTGCCCATACCCATAAATGTGCCCCCCGTGCATGTGTGTACAACCCCCCACGCGAACCCTGCTTTTGGCATGCCCAGTAGGCCCGTTTTTCGCTCTCCCAGGCTCCAGAGGCTTTCTAGGAGCCTGGGGAGGCAAAAATTGCTTATTCTATTCTATTCTATTCTATTCTATTCTATTCTATTCTATTCTATCTATTCTATTCTATTTATCTATTCTATTCTGTTCTATTCTATTCTATTCTATTCCTTATTCTATTCTATTCTATTCTATTCTATTCTATTCTATTCTATGAAGTGGTCTGTAGGCAAGGAAGAAGCAAGATGATTTCCAAGGATAAAAAAAAAAATAGTGAAAGAGATGGTATGTGGTATTGTGGTTTAGTTATGGTTCATTTCCTTTTTCTTATCTTGGTCATCTCACTCCTTACCATGAAAGGGAATAGTGTAATGGCGTATGGATCCATGAATAAAATTTAATATTGGCTCTTAACTGGGCTCAGAAGAAACTGCGTTTCTGTAATAAAAAAATATTAGCTTGGCTTACCAAGCATGACTATGGTGTCTACGTAAGAGTTTGTATTGCATAAGTATGTAAATTAGAGCGATTGTCCATCACCAGGTTGAAATGCTTTACTAAGAGATTACTACATTCATCACCTCGGCTCTCTTTTAGCTCCAGTTTGCTCCCGTCCCTCCATGATTAGCTGTCCCCTTGGTTTATCAATAGCAAAAAATTTCACACTGATTACACCAGAGACCCTTTTCAGAAAAGGAATAATTACTGCAGCCAATTGCTTTGGGCGAGAATGTTTTCATTTCGTCCATGAATCATCACATTAAAAAAAGTGGGGGGGAGGAAGTGGGACAGCACAAAGCAACTGTGGCACTTGGATCTTTATGCGTGAAAGACGCACATCATTCCCAGTCAGCAGGAGAAGGCAGAACAAACAATACGGAGGGCATTAAGTGGACTAATAAAAACAAAATTAAAAAAAAAAAACCAAGAAGGCTGTCAGATCAGCTCTTAGGCATTTTGCAAGATCTGCAGTTTCCCGAGAGGTTTGCCAAGGCGGTATTGTTAAGTTGGAGTGAATACCGGTGTGCTTGTGCACAAATTCTCAGATTGGAGGGAAGAAAAAAAAAATTCCTTAGTTCTGAACTAAGGAAAATTTCTCCTCCCTGCAATCTCAGAATTTGTCTACAAATACACTGGACAACCGTTTGATCTGGATGGTATGAAGCCTCCTGCCTTGAGCAGATGGTTGGACTAGAAGACCTCTGACATCCCTTCCAATCCTATGGTTCTATGTTTAATAGAACATAGACTTGTAGAGTAGAGTAGAGTAGAGTAGAGTAGAGTAGAGTAGAGTAGAGTAGAATAGAATAGAATAGAATAGAATAGAATAGAATAGAATAGAATAGAATAGAATAGAATAGAATAGAATAGAATAGAATAGAATAGAATAGAATGAGTGGAGTGGTGGAGTGGAGAGTGGAGTGGAACAGAACGGAAGGGAAGGGAAGGGAACGGAACGGAACAGAACAGAACAGTATTAATCTGCAGATCAAAAAGTCAGGACATCCTATGGTTTCTGACCCAGAATGGTCAAGCTATTTTCCAAGGCACCTGAAGGTCAGACAACGAATAATGGATGGCAACTAACCAAAGAGATATTCCACCTAGAAATAAGGAGGAACTTTCAACCCATGGAACAGAAGTTGCCTTCAGAAGAATAGAATAGAATAGAATAGAATAGAATAGAATAGAATAGAATAGAATAGAATAGAATAGAATAGAATAGAATAGAATAGAATAGAATAGAATAGAATAGAATTCTTTATTGGCCAAATGTGATTGGACACACAAGGAATTTGTCTTGGTGCATACGCTCGCAATGTACATAAAAGAAAAGATATATTCGTCAAGAATCATAAGGTCCAACACTTAATGATAGTCAGAGTACAAATAAGCAATCAAATCATATTAGGAAACAGTCAATATAAATCTTAAGGATACCAGCAACAAAGTTACAGTCATACAGTCATAAGTGGGAGGAGATGGGTGATAGGAACGATGAGAAGATTAATAGTAATAGTAATGCAGCCTTAGTGAATAGTTTGACAGTGTTGACAAAATTATTTGTTTATCAGGGTGATGGCATTCGGGGAAATATATATATATATAGCTTCATAGTGCTTTTACAACCCTCTCTAAGCAGTTTACAGAATCAGCCCGTTGTCACCAACAATCTGAGTCCTCATTTTACCGACTTCAGAAGGATGCAAGGCTGAGTCAACCTTGAGCCGGTCAGGATCGAACTCCTGACAGCGAGCAGTGAATTAGCCTGCAATACTGCATTGCAACCACTGCACCACCACAGCTAAGTTTGAAATTTCAGCAATTAAATTGACATTTCTAAATGGAATGGAAATGGAGCACTGCTTAGCCTAGGCACCCTCTCTACCAGCTTGACTTGTGTTGTGTTATGCAGCATATGCCTGATTTACATGGTAGCTATTGATTTATTTCTATCTGTGGTTGCTTTCAGAACATCCCAAAAAACCAGACAGGAAAGACTCCAATGGAAGAACGGTTGAGCTCAACCAAGTCAAAAGACACTCCTGCTCACTATTCTTTAAACCAATAATCTGCAAACTCCCTTACTTTGAGGAATATATATTTTAATATATATTTGGATTTGCATACAGGTAGTCCTCGATTTATGACTGGGACCGGAACTTCCATCACTAAGTACAGCAGTGGTTAAGTGAGTCACACCCCATTTTATCACCTTTTTTTTTTTTGGCCACGGATTCTATTGATCAACTGTTGTCGCTGTCAGGAAATTTCTCCTTAGTTCTAGGTTGGATCTCTCTTTAACAAGTTTCCACCTATTTACTTCTTGTCCTGCCCTCTGGTGCTTTGGAGAATAGGTCAACCTCCTCGTCTTTGTGATGGCCCCTCCGATATTCAAAGACTGTTACCATCCCTAGTCCTTCTAGACCAGGGGTCTGCAACCTTAAATACTCAAAGAGCCATTTGGACCTGTTTCCATAGAAAAGAAAACACCGGGAGCCACAAAACCTGGGTGGGTGTGGCCAAATTAATGTTACTCACTTCCACCAGTCATATGACTCACCCCCCACTCCCGCCTAGCCTACCCAGCCGGTCATTAGGGCAGAGAACCAATTGTTAAAAAACACCGGGAACCACAAAATCCTTTTGACATCTCTCCCTCCCCCCTCCCTCCCTCCTCCCTCTCCCTTTCCCTCTCTCTATGTCTCTCTCTCCCCCTCTCTCTGTATCTCTCTATGTCTCTCTCTCTCCCTCTCTCTGTATCTCTCTATGTCTCTCTCTCTCTCCCTCTCTCTGTATCTCTCTGTCTCTGCCCTGGCCACTTCTCCATCCCCCACCATCACCCTTACCTTTTCAGGCCAATGGTGGGATCACCTGACAGGGAGCCACAGCAGAGGGCCCAAAAAGCCGCATACAGCTCCGGAGCTGCAGGTTGCTGACCCCTGGACTAGACATACCTAGTTCCCTCAATTGTTCAACATAAAATTTAGCCTCTACACTGCTGATCATCTTTGTTGCTCTTCTCTGAAACAAGATGTTAAGAAATTGATAATTAAAAAACAATTAGCACTAGCACTTAGACTTCTATACCGCTTCATGATGCTTTTCCAGCCCTCTCTAAGCGGTTTACAGAGTCAGCCTATTTGCCCTCAAAAATCTGTGTCCTCATTTTACCCACCTCGGAAGGACGGAAGGCTGAGTCAACCTTGAGCCTGGTGAGATTTGATCTGCCAAACTGCTGGCAGCCGGTGATCAACAGAAGTAGCCTGCAATACTGCACTCTAACCACTGCGCCACCAGGGCTCATTGCTACCAACCTGCCTTCCATTGAGGACCTGTACACTGCACGAGATAGAAAGAGGGCTGTGAAAATATCTACAGACCCCTCACATCCTGGACATAAATTGTTTCAACTTCTACCCTCAAAACAACACTATAGAGAACTGTATGTCAGAACAACGAGACACAAGGACAGTTTTTCCCCCATGCCATCCCTCTGTTAAATAACTAATTCCCACAACACTGTCCAACTAGTTACTAAGACTGTATTACTATTATTCTTCTCATCCTTCCTATTACCTATCTCCTTTTCTACTTATGACTATAACCTTATTGCTTGTATCTTTATGGTTTATATTGTTTTATTTAGTTTCCTAGTATGATTTTGATTGCTTATTTAGTATCCTATGACTATCACTAAGTGTTGTATCTTATGATTCATGATGAATGTATTTTTATGATGACTATGATCAGGGGTGAAATGTAAAATGTGTTACTACCAGTTCTGTGGGCGTGGCTGGGGGGGTTACCGGGAGCATTTCACCCCTGACTATGATCATGATTTTTCACTTCTATCTTTTATGTACACTGAGAGCTTCTGCACCAGAGACAAATTCCTTGTGTGTCTAATCACACTTGGCCAATAAAGAATTCTAATTCTATTCTATTCCTACTGGAAGTTTGGACTTTGCTTCCCCTTTAGAGTTCGATCTAAAATATTTTATCCCGACTTTTCACTCAATTATGTCTCATTTGGATCTTTTGCCAATAATATGTTTGAGGAACACACTTTTCTGTACTTATTGGATTTGAAAATTTCCGCAGCCTCCATTCTACTAGATAATTCTGCAGGATCAGAAGTCTTCAGTCTCGTTATCCAGGCAATGTATGTGCTTAATCAAAAAAAAAAGTGCTTGACATTAATCCCCACCAAAATAAAAATGCAAAAGTTTTCTTTTTCTTTCTTTCTTTTACTGTTTTAATTTGAGACTTCACTCTCTCCTGGGGAAATAAAAGACTTGCATTTCTTTATCCAAGGGCCATGTGCTTTCATTAGAATTTACATTAATTCCTCATTAGGCAACAATAAAAATGTTGGATCAATTGAGAAAGGGAAGGGGGGGGAAATAGCTCTAAGGTTCAATTATAGTGGAGCTGAGCCATAACAGTTTACTTTTTCTCACTAAAACTATTTTTGACACTTCTGAATAATATTGTGCTGTTTCGGTGATTTTTGGCACCTTCTTTTAAAAATGGTTTCTTTATTTGTGGTATGTATGTATGCTTCACTGACTCTCACTGACCTTATGTGATTCATGGTATGTCATGATTCAATTATCATGATACAACCAAAGGGTGGGCTTCAAAATTTTTAGCAAGGGGTTCTCTGCCTGGTTGCTGGCTGGGTGTGGCCATGGTGGGCGTGGCCTAGTCGGCCTCCCACACCATAGTGGAGAGGGGGCGTTTTTGCCCTCCCTGGGTTCCAGAGGCTTTCTTTGAGCCTCCGGGAGGGCAAAAACGGCCTCCCCAGGCTCTGAAGGCCAGAAATGGGCCCATTTCTGGCCTTCCCAAACTTCTTGTAGGCCCGTTTTTCACCCTCCCCGAACCTCTTCACATGCTCTTCACTTACCTGCAGCCAAAACAGGCCACGTGGAGACTCCTGGGAGGGGTGGGCGAGGTGGGCGGGCCCAGCCAGGAGTGGGATTTGGGAGTTCTCTGAACTGCACAGAATCTTAGCTAGAGGTTCTCCCGAACCCCTGCAAACCCCCAGCAGCCCACCCCTGGATACAACCACATCCAGTAGTTTTTATTGAGCCGTGAGATACTAGATGTCAGAGAAAGATTGGCTGAAGAAAAAGGAGTCAAACGAGGAATTAGTCTGGAATCTCTATATATGCACAAGAGGGCAAGATTTGACCCCTCTTTGAATGCCTTATCTAATCTGACCCAGAGGCAAACTGCCAGTCTGTGAAGATTCCTGGGTTAAATAAGCAATAAAATGGCGAAGAAAACTTTTCTCGGGTGAATTTGATTACTTGTGCCCAACATTAATCTTCTCAGACTGGCAATTTGCACCTGGATCACACTAGATAAGGTTCAGTGGTGGAATTCAAATTTTTTTACTACCGGTTCTGTGGGCGTGATGTGGCTTGGTGGGTGTGGCTTGGTGGGCATGGCAGGGGAAAAATACTGCAAAATCTCCATTCCCACCCCACTCCAGGGGAAGGATACTGCAAAATCTCCATTCCCACCCCACTCTGAGGCCAGCCAGAGGTGGTATTTGCTGGTTCTCCGAACTACTCAAAATTTCCACTACCAGTTCTCCAGAACCTGTCAGAACCTGCTGAATTTCACCCCTGGATCTCTCCTTGATTAGTTTCCATCCATTGTTCTTGTTTTGTCTTCTGGTGCTTTGGAAAATAATTTACCCCTTCATCTTTGTGACAGCCCCTCAAACACTTGAACACTGCTATCATATTTCTAGGGTATTGTCTTGGCCATTTGGCATTGGGGACTCAAAATTTCCGCTACCGGTTCTCCAGAACCTGTCAGAACCTGCTGAACAGTACTCCTGATAAGCTTAAATGCCATTCAAGGGGGGGAGTCACATTTCACTCCCTTGGGACTATGTAGAGATTCCAGACTAATTCCCTGCTTGACTCCTCCCACTAGCTCAGCCAGTCTCTCTCCGACACTCTCCTCAGCACGATCCATCATGGAGCAAAAGTCCAGGATGGCTACCGCTCTCCCTCTATTGCTTCAATAATGCCATCACAGAGCCAAACACTGGAAAAGATGAGTTATTTCCCAGGAATGGATGAGATAAATTCAGAATGAAAGAGACAGCAGCAGTAGTCCTAGGGGACCATTGAAAATGAAAGGGATTTTTAAATGGTTGGTAGTAACTTGCTTGATTTTAGAGGGGAAAAAACAAAATAGCTACTGTTTGCCTCAAGAAATAAATGAATAATACTTGTTTGATCGGCTGAAGTTGTTGAGATGCTTCTATAACAAAGTGTCTGAAGTACACAGGGAATGTTTTTGTAACTCCCTCTATAAACAAGTAAGTATTCTAATTACCACAAAATAAAAAGCAGTTCTCTAATGCAGCTGTTCTGTATTCACTTTGATATGCTCAAGTTGCTTTGGAGGAATATTAAATAACTGTGAATGGAAGGGGTGTATTTTGCTTCATTAAATACTTTAAAGTTGTTCCAGTTTTGCAGCCTGTCCATTTGCCCATGAAAGCATCAGCAATGAAGAAGTTGAAATAAGGTTTTGCTTAATTCCCCTAAGAAGGTGCAGTATTATCAGAAGAAAAACAATTGAAGTAATAATAAAAGTCAAGAGTTATTAAATAGATGTAAATACAATATGAAAATTCCAGGTTATGCAACGGAGGAGGAGGAGGAGGAAGAGGAAGAGGAAGAGGAAGAGGAGGAGGAGGAGGAGGAGGAGAAGGAGGGGCAACCTTGAACATATTCTAGTCCAACCCACTACTCGAACAGGAGACCTTACACCATTTCAGACAAATGGTTATCCAATCTCTTCTCAAAAATCTCTAGTGATGGAGTACACACAACTTCTGGAGGCAAACAGTTCCACTGATGAACTGTTCTAACTGTCAGGATATTTCTCCTTAGTTCTAGATTGCTTCTCTCCTTAATTAGTTTCCACCCATTGTGTCTTATCCAACCTTCAAGTGCTTTGGAAAATAGGCTGACTCCCTCTTCTTTGTGGCAATCTCTTAGATCAGGTGTGTCAAACTCTCCACCCGCAGGCCGGATATATCACGTGCTGGCCCACCCACCCACCCCCACCTGGTTTAGCAAAGAGGGGGAAGTCCCAATATGTCACGTGACACCCCCGTGACGATGTGAGTTTAGATATTACAACCCTGCTATCATGTCACTCCAGGCCTTCTTTTCATTAAACTAAACAAATCCAGGTTCTTCAACCTTCTTCATATGTTTTAACCTCCAGCCTCCTAGTCACCTTTGTTGCTCTTCTCTGCACTATTTTGAGGAGTTTATCGTTCTAGATTTTATCTCCTGATTAAAGTATGAGGAGATAAAATCGCATGGACTAACCCCCAAAGCAGTCATAATGCAAGCTGAGATGTTCACGAAGCTTATTTCCCCCAGCCCTGAATTTTTCCAATAGAATAGAATAGAATAGAATAGAATAGAATAGAATAGAATAGAATAGAATAGAATAGAATAGAATAGAATAGAATAGAATAGAATAGAATTCTTTATTGGCCAGGTGTGATTGGACACACAAGGAATTTGTCTTGGTACATACGCTCTTGGTATACATAAAAGAAAAGATACATTCCTCAAGAATCATAAAGTACAACACTTAATGATAGTCATAGGGAACAAATAAACAATCAAATCATATTAGAAAACAGCCAATATAAATTGTAAGGATACAAGCAACAAAGTCACAGTCATGCAGTCATAAGTGAGAGGAGATGGGTAATAGGAAGAATGAGAAGACTAATAGTAATAGTAATAGTAATGTAGCCTTAGTGAACAGTTTGACAGTGTTGAGGGAATTATTTGTTTAGCAGAGTGATGGTGTTCAGGAAAAAATTGTCCTTGTGTCTAGTTGTTCTGGTGTGCAGTGCACTATAGCGTTGTTTTGAGGGTAGGAGTTGAAACAATTTATCCTGACAAGAATAAAAAAATCACCACCACCACCACCACATAGGACTTCAGTTGCATTGTGACTTGGTCGACTCCCGTCTCTTGTGACCCAGGCCCAAGTAGGTATTATCAGACGCAAACAGTTCAAAAGAAACAGACTTTAATAGAACAGCTGAGCATTAATTCATTCTCAGCGTAGTCCAAACTAATTCAAAACAAATTCTTCATAACACAATTCTTCAGCCTTATCACCAACCTTGGTCTAATTAAGCAACCTGCCAAAGGCTTTTCTTGGCAAAAGTTCAGAAGCAGCAGAAGACGCCAAAAAGAAATAAATGCAGCAAGACAAGAAACAAATCTATCAATGTTGTTTTCTGACAAAGAGCCCAAGAGCCGTTGCTGGTCTTTTAAACCTTATGGGAGGGGTCAATCACCTCTTGGCCTTACTCCCGAGTCATCCTTTTTGCTTTAGCTGCTCTTGCCTTCTGTCAGCTCTGTGCATGCGTGCACTAGGAACAGGCTCCTCCTGTTCCTCTGCCTCTCTACTGTCAGCCTCTGGAGGCTCCGGAGTCTGCACATCACTCCCAGATGGCCCTGGCCCCATTTCTGCCTCTGATGCAGAGCCCTCATCCGGGCCTTCCCCAGCCTCCAGGACTGGTCCATGTTCTTCCTCAGCCTCATCGCTGTCCGACTCCACTGTCAGCTCCGCAAATTGCTGGCGGACCACAACACCATCTTCATTTTTTTTTTCCTGTGTCACAAAATAAGATTTGCTCAAAAGCCTTCAAGATGTCTATGTCAGGCATCCGTGATGAAGTCTGCAAAAGCAGCCTCCTAAGACAATAATCTTTGGTGCCAGAGTTTCTTCCGCTGGAGCTCTTGATTGTGATAATCTGCAGATCCTTCTTGGCAACCTCCCTTCCCCTCGACCAGGAGCTGCCGTCTTTATTCGTCTGCATTTGGGACTCTGCCTTCCGATCATCAGAGTTCCGGATTATTCAATCTCCTGGTTATCAAAGGGAGACATACTTAGCACGGTTGCTATACATAACTCCGGGTTTTGATGCGCTAAGATGACACGTAAAGTCATTCCAATTTAAATAATCTGTAGAAAGAAGGGTAGCGCCAAAGCATCACAGCTTGATCTGCGGCGTCAGGGCTTCACTTGTCATATCATATTCCTCAGCTTGAAAAGAAATATTCAGAGGATCCTTACCAAAGAACCATTTATGCCATTTTGGGCCATCAGCTTGACGCAGCTTGAGAAACAGCTCAGTTTGAGCTCTTCCATCAAACAGATGGAAACTGCTCAAAGCTTTTCATTATTTATACCAGCGAACCAGGGAACAATTCCATTTCCCCCCTCAAAACCAAATCCAACATTTTAAAAGGAGACCCCCCCCCCAAAAAAATGGCTTATGGAAAGGAAGACTCTCTATTAAAAAGCATTAATCTGGTTTTTGCCTTTTTTGTTTTTTCCCCTGAACACAAGTGAAATCTCTCTTCTAGTAATTAGTTGAAACAACTCTAAAATCAAAGAAATGCTTCTGTAGCTGCCTGCAGCTTCAGTTTCTACAAATCAAAAAGCAACAAGTATTGCTAAATGAATCCATGTTTGCTATGTGATAAAACATAGGGAGTACAATACAATGGGAATCAGAGGTGGGATTCAGCCAGTTCTGTCTGGTTCGGGCGAATCGGTAGTGGCAACTGCGGGAGACTCCGCCCACCCGCCCAGATGTCATGCGCGAGCACTGCACATGCTTTCACATTTGCGAACCGGTAGGAAAGATAAATGAATCCTATTATAAACTCAGTGAGGGTCTGCATGAATGAGGAGACGGCTTATAACACGAACCATTTATTGACAACAAAAGCAACTCCTGAACAGAAAATCTACATTAGAAAGAGTTGACAGCTCTTATATGCTGAGCTGTCAAAAACAACAACCAATAGGAAGCCTTAATTTTCCCGCCTGAAGGGATGCGGCAATAAACCAATCAGATCACATTTTGTCAGCACGCTCTATGCTCCTTCGGCAGCTCCATGGACACAACAAATCCCACCTCTGATGGGGATCTTTATTGACAGGGTGTTGGGCAGAGGTGGGTTTCAGCAGGTTCTGACCAGTTCTGATGAACCGGTAGGGAAAATTTTGAGTAGTTCGGAGAACCTGTAGTAAAAATTCTGACTGGCCCCACCCCCATCTGCCTCCCAAGTCCCAGCTGATTGAAAGGAAATGGGGATTTTGCAGTATCCTTCCCCTGGATTGGGGAGGGAATGGAGATTTTACAGTAGCCTTCCCCTGCCACACCCACCAAGCCATGCCACGCCCACCAAGCCACACCCACAGAACCAGTAGTAAAAAATTTTGAAACCCAACACTGGTGTTGGGGTTCCAAAATACCGTAAATATATAAAATAAAATGTATCAATGGTTAGAGAGGAGAAGGAATGTCAGGATAAAGAAATATTGATAAATTGAGAGTTGGAAAATTATTATGTTAGTATTAGGTGGGAATTGTATTGGTATTGAAAACAATTTTCACAGACGAAGAGATTTTTGAATTTTGATAGACTGTACATATTTATATATTGAATATGAATTGTATTTGTTGCAAGGTAAAACTCGATGGAAATGTTTGAACCAGAAAAGTCGCACCATCTTCAATGTTTTTTAACTGTATATTTAATTTTTTTTAAAAAAATACAGTGAATGAGATCTGGACCAACTTGTGTTTATTAACATTTGTAGAAATTTAACACAAATGTTAAATGTCTTTTTGTGTCTGTTTCTCTCTCTCTCTCTCTCTCTCTCTCTCTCTCTCTCTCTCTCTCTCTCGTTTAACCTGATTATGGAGTTCAACAGTTTTCTGGATTTGCCTAATGTAGTGGCTCCAATTTTACACACATACACTCCCCCTGCCCCCAACACAAGCCAAGATTAGCCTATTGTATGTACTTCATTATTCATTTATTTCACGGAACTTTATATGATCTCAGTCACACTCAACTGCAATTAGGTAACAGCTGAATCATGCCCATGATTTTTTTAAAATATCAGTAGTAAAAATAACGCAGTCACAATGAGACGACCGTAAGATAATTATAATAATTTAATAAACGCAGATGCTAGATTTCTAACTGGCTCCGTTAAGATCACACTTAGAACACTGCATCCAGTTTGGATAATCATATTATTAAAAAGATGTAGGGACTTTAGTAAGAGTTCAGAAAAGAGCAACAAAGATGATTAGGGGGCTGGAGGATAAAACATATGAAGAACGGTTGCAGGAATTGGTTTTCTCTAGTGAAAAGAAGGACTAGGGGAAACATGACAGCAGTGTCCCAATATTTGGGAATCTTTCACAAAGAAGAGGGGGGGTCATCCTATTTTCCTGTTCTGCCCCAGCTCTGGATTTCCAAGGATATTGACACACACCAACGGTCCTTATCAAATTTATTAAGTAGCAAGAATAAACCAAAGTCCAGCAAAGGTTGGCAACCAGGCCAGAAAACAAAATATGATAAGACTTTTCCAAAAATGTTC
Organism: Pantherophis guttatus; assembly: GCF_029531705.1. The sequence continues at coordinate 8,737,837 of NW_026844042.1, read as the reverse complement.
TGATGATAATTACAAGTTGTTTCCAGCAAGAAACTTACTAAAGGTGTGTGACTTAAATAGGCTAAGGGAGTGGCCAATTATCCTCAAGCCTTACTCTCAAGGAGACCTCCTCCTCCTGAGTAGCCACGCCTGCCTTTTGGCAGCCCTGCGTGCTCGAGCATTGAGGAGAGGCTCCTCCACTTCGCTCTCTCCACTTGAAGGAGCCTCTGGAGGTTCTGAAGGCCCTGGCTGAGTCTCTGCCTCTGGCACCACATCCTCTTCAGCCTCCCTCATTGTCCAACTCGAGTGCCAGCTCCACAGGCTGCTGGCGCGACACCACACCAGCCTCCTCATCGTCACAATCAGCCACGATCTGCGCAGGCCGCTGGCGGGCCACAACATTTCCAAAGAAAACCAGAAGGCAAGACAAGAACCAATGGATGGAAACCAATCAAGAGGAGAACCAACCTAGAACTAAAGAGAAATTTCCTGACAGTGAGAACAATTAACTTGCCTCCAGAAGTTCTGGGTGCTCCATCACTGGAGGCTTTCAAGAAGAGATTGGATCATCATTTGTATGGAATGGTGTTTTGCTCGAACAAGAGGTTGGATTAGAAGACCTCCAAGGTCCCTTCCAACTCTGTTATTCTATTAATTATCAGACATGATTTGCTTTTGACTGTGTGGTCTTTTGTTGGGTTTATATTACAACGTTTGTAGGAGCTAAAGAAAAAAAAAATTGCCCAGCTCCCATCCATAACTATGTTTTCTTAAATGCCTAAAGGTTAGGAATCCAGTGGCTTGTGCCCATGAAACTGGTTGCAGCACTCAGTCTTGATGGTGTGTTAAATGTTTGGATGGTGTGTTAAATATTTCACGAGAAGAATCCTCCACTCCTCTGCTCACCACAGAATACCTTATGCCACCAGACTTGAAATTTTGGGCTTAGACAATTTAGAACTTTGCCGCCTTCGGTCCAACATAAAATTATCTGCTACAATGTCCTACCTGTCAATGACTACTTCATCTTCAACCACAACAATACACAAGCACACAATAGATACAAATTTATGGTAAACCGCTCCAAACTCGATTGCAGAAAATACGACTTCAGTAACAGAGTGGTCAATGCCTGGAATGCACTACCTGACTCTGTGGTTTCTTCTTCAAAGCCCCAAACTTTAACCTTAGATGGTCTACTGTTGACCTCACCCCATTCCTAAGAGGTCTGTAAGGGGCGTGCATAAATGCACCAGCATGCCTACCATCCCTGTCCTACTGTCTCCATTTCTTCGTACCCATTTCCTGTGTTCATATAAATAATAAAATAAAATAAAATAAAATAAAATAAAATAAAATAAAATAAAATAAATAACTTTATTGTCATTGTACGTATATACACAGTATACCCATACAACGAAATTCACTTAACACCCAAAGACCAGGTCCAACACACATAACAATCCCCAAACACACTCCCACCCACCACAATTCTCCACCCCTAAACCACCCAAACATCCACACAACAGACCAAGTAATGCTGTCCAACAGCTCACTGATGGTGCCCTTTAGTTCATTGTTAAGTGCAATTATAGCTCTGGGATAAAAACTATTCAGAAAACGTGTGGTCCGAGTTTTAATTGTTCTGTCTCTTCTGCCAGAAGGCAACAGTCCAAAAAGATTGTAAGCAGGATGGGAAGAGTCTCTGAGAATGTTATGCAACTTTCTCAAACAGCGAGATTCAAAGATGTTGTCCAGGGCTGGTAGCTGGAGTCCGATGATATTCTGGGCAGTTTTAATGATTCTCTGTAGAGCTTTTTTGTCCACTACAGAGCTACTCCCAAACCATGCAAGAATGCCGTATGTCAGGACACTCTCAATGGTGCAGCGATAGTAGGACAGAAGTAGATGCTGAGATAGATTTATCTTCCTGAGCATTCTCAGTAAGTACAGTCTCTTCTCTGCCTTCTTCACAAGCATGTTAGCATTCATAGTCCATGAGAGGTCCTCCGAGATATAAATGCCCAGAAATTTAAAACTACCCACCCTCTCCACCTCCTCACCATTTATGTACAGTGGTAGATGTACATCTCTCTTCCTCTTGAAGTCAATTATAAGTTCTTTAGTTTTTGTGGTGTTAAGTGTGAGATTATTTTCATTACACCACAATGTCAGCCCTTGTACTTCCTTCCTGTAAGCAGACTCATTGTCTTCTTAATGAGCCCCACCACTGTTGTGTCGTATCCATGCTTATACTTATATCTGTTCTCTAATCTATGCTTGAGGAAATAAATAAATAAATAAATAAATACCGAAGGAACACAAGCCAAATCGCTTAATTTTCCTTCATTTGACTCTTCAGTGCTTCTCCCGCCCCCTTACCCCCTTACCATCATGTTAAACAAAGACGACCTGAACTATTGATCGTTATCTCTGTTTGTCTGGGGGCCTCAGATGAATGTGTGAGTTAAAAAGCATATCCTGCCTCCCCACCCCCCCACTTCTCCATCCCTCCTTTGAATTTCCCCGTGTGGGTTTTTGTGCATTTGTCCCATGGACCCTGTCAGGAGCTATTGGGAGCGTGGCAGTTGATGATGTCAAAGTTGCAGAATAATTGGCAAGGTGTGTTTCTCCTTGTTCTTTCAAAGGCCTCCCAGTCACTCCAAGTGATTTGACCTTTTCAAAATCGGAATCTTGCTGACTTGCAAATCCAAGGGGCTACTGCGGGGAGAGAAACCCGTATCGTTATTTTGAAACGGCTTCCTGTCGTTCAGCATCTAGCTTTGCTGGCAGAATCCCTTTGCCTTCCATCTTTTTTTTTATTATTTGTTTTTTTTTTCCCCTCTTTCATTATAATTAAGCTCTCCAACATCTTTTAAAAGGATTCACTTCCCAAGACAGCCTAACAAATTGAAGGGTGAACAGCGGTAGGACGGTGTTGCAAGCTACTCAACTAATTTAAAACAAACAACATGGCTTAAGTAACATTCAGAAGGAGAGAAAAGCAGGAAGAAAAAGTTCAAGTCTATCTCGATTAAAATATTTTTAGGGACACATTTTTTTTTTAAAAAAAAATCAGTAATAAGAGGTCCTATCTGTATATCCTCAAGAACAGCGGTCCCCAGAGGTGGGTTTCAGCAGGTTCTGACCAGTTCTGAAGAACCGGTAGTGGAAATTTTGAGTAGTTCAGAGAACTAGTAAAAATTCTGACTGGCCTGGTCCCCATCTATTCTCTGCCTCCCAAGTTCCAGCTGATTGGGAGGAAATGGGGATTTTGCAGTAACCTTCCCCTGGATTGGGGAGGGAATGGAGATTTTACAGCATCCTTCCCCTGGAGTGGGGTGGGAATGGAGATTTTACAACATCCTTCCTCTGGAGTGGGGTGGGAATGGAGATTTTATAGTATCCTTCCCCTGCCACGCTCACCAAGCCATGCCCACCAAGCCACGCCCAAAAATTTTGAAACCCACCACTGGCGGTCCCCAACCTTAGTGTCTTGGTGGCCCAGTTTGAGGGTGCAGGAGAGGGGGAACCAGGCCCTGTGAGTAGCAGCCAAGCATGCATGCACGTGTGCAGCTAGACTCCTGTGAGTGGCAGCCGGGTGTGCATCAGTAGTGGGTTGCCCCCGGTTCGCACCGATTCTATAGAACCGGTAGTAAAATTGGCAGGAGGCTCCGCCCACCGACCCTGACGTCATCAAAATGCTTCTGCGCATGCGCAGAAGAATGTGCTGCCCTGCTGCAAACTGGTAGTAAAGATAAGTAAAACCCACCCCTGTTGTGTATGTCCTGTAAGTTGAGCTGCACATGCATGCGCATGTGCACCGCCCTGCCGCTCATGTGATTCAAGCTGCATGTGCACACATGTGTGCTGGCCCACAGCCCAGTTGCAAATAGGCCATGGCCCGCTAGTGGGCCGTGGCCCAGGACAGTGGTGGTATTCAGCCGGTTCTATCCGGTTCAAGCGAACCGCTAGCTGCGGCTGCAGGAGGCTCCACCCACCCGCCTGGACGTCATCACGTCCCGTTTTTGACTTTCTGTGCATGCACTGAAGGCTCTGCACATGCTCAAATTTGCGAACCGGTAGTGAAGGTAAGTGAATACTACCCCTGGCCCAGGGGCTGGAGACCCCTGCACAAGAACCCGGTTCCACAAATAGGGAGATACTATAGTCTGCCCTGTAAAAAGCACAGGAGCAGGGGGAACTTAGAAATTTGGCAACGGAATGTTTCCATATTCAAATCTCAACCTACATCCATGGTTCATGAATGGCCTTTATTTTTTTAACCTCCAAGAAAGATTTTTTTACGCAGATCATCTATTCCCTGCCACATTTCTCCTCTCTCAAAGCTCTTTGGCAGTCTAGCAATCTTGCCTGAAAAGTAGCTGTCAAAAATCTAAGATGATATCTGTTTGGCTCCCCTCAGCTCTGATATCTCCCACATGTAAATGTGGGTTCCCCCCCCACAACATATTAAAGAATTCTCATCATTTTCTCTATTAATCTCCTATAACAATCTGTTCTATTGCTTGCCGTTCCCTTCTTACATAATGCTGGATATAATGATATCTCCAAGGACCTTCCATCCCATTGATAAAACCAAGGTAATTGTGAAAATGATTCTTTCTTGTAGCGATAAAAAATATTTCACACTCAATGCCCATTTCACTACCGGGCTCATCAAGATATGAAAGCCTCTGATTGTCATTTCATTTTTTTCTTTTTAAAAAAAAGAAAGAAAGACGATTTGGATGGAAAATGCCATCCATGGATTGTTTAAAAGCAATTTAGCACAGACGCAAGAATAGCTGGCATCAGATGTGTGCTTAGAGAAATCATGTGGAAATATTTAGTTTCAGATTAAGTAAACAGTAGCATTGCTTTCTGTGCTCATTTTACTGAGTTACATGTGGAAATACTGGTGGATAAACTACTTCCCCGTATCATGTGCTAAATTGAACTGGTTCATTCATCGTTCACTCATTCATTCATTCATTCAATTTTTATGTCTCCTATCTCCCCTATCAGGCGACTCTGGGCAGCTTGCAGGTTATAAAACAAATGGAAAACTAATTAAATATATGAAAATATTAAAACTATGCAGATGAAAAATTTTAAAAGCAATACAAAAGTTCTTATGAGGTGGCAACCCTGAATGTTCCTTGGCACTTGCAAAATGTTGGAACATTGCTTCCCAAACCAGAAGGAGGAGGAGGAGGAGGAGGAGGAGGAGGAGGAGGAGGAGGAGGAGGAGGAGGAGGAGGAGGAGGAGGAGAAGGAGAAAAAGAAGAAGGAGGAGGAGGAGGAGGAGGAGGAGGAGGAGGAGGAGGAGGAGGAGGAGAAGAAGAAGAAGAAGAAGAAGAAGAAGAAGAAGAAGAAGAAGAAGAAGAAGAGAAGAAGAAGAAGAAGAAAGAAGAAGAAGAAGAAGAAGAAGAAGAAGAAGAAGAAGAAGAAGAATCTTAAATCTTAGCAAATGTATATTTAGCACAGAGAAGCCTTCCACTGACCTGTGGATGCAAAGTTCCATGTTAAATTCATATTCCATTAGGCTGAATGGAACCCTTGAGCAACTATCATATTTGTGGGAGCCTGACTTGTTCTCATGGAAAGGTGTCATGGAGATAGCAACCTCAAGGGAAGACAAAATAGAGCCTGCAGGCTGCTTTTAACAGAAAATGCTCCATTAAGGGCTGCTAAGAAACACTTAGACTTCGGGTACATGTCTAATAGACACGCAAACCACCATTAGTTGCACACGGAAAGATCTGCATTCATAGACTCAGGATATATTCAGATAAAAGGAAGCTAGATCACCAGAAAAGATCCTCAGGGAAATCAGACACCCAGGTCTTTGGAAGGACATCTGCTCATCATGATTCAGGAAACATGGCATCTAGTCTTCCAAATAGTTGGCCCAAGTCTTACATAATAAACACTCATCTCTAGTATAAAGGTAAAGGTAAAGGATCCCTTCGCACATATTAGTCGTTCCTGACTCTAGGGGGCGGTGCTCATCTCTGTTTCTAAGCCAAAGAGCCAGCGCTGTCCGAACAGATCTCTGTGGTCATGTGACCGGCATGACTAAACGCCAAAGGAGCACGGAACGCTGTTCCCTTCCCACCAAAGGTGGTCCCTATTTTTCTACTTGCATTTTTTACTTCCTTTCGAACTTCTAGGTTGGCAGAAGCTGGGACAAGGAACGGGAGCTCACCCTGTTTCGCGGCACCCTGTTTCTCGAACCGTTGAACTGCTGACCTTTTGATCGACAAGCTCAGCGTCTTAGCCACTGAGCCACCCCGTCCCTATACCTATGTATCATATTACTCAGCTTTAAATATCTTACAATATCAGGGTTTTTTTCCAACGTTCCTCCTGATATTTGTCTTAATAATTGATTTTGTTTGCCCTGTGATTTTTTTTTATTTGCTATAAACCAGTAGAAATTTTCAGTAGGGTTAGAATAGAATAGAATAGAATAGAATAGAATAGAATAGAATAGAATAGCAGAATTGGAAGAGACCTTGAAGGTCTTCTAGTCCAACCCCCTGCTTAGGCAGGAAACCCTACACCACTTCAGACAAATGGTTATCCAAGCTCTTCTTAAAAACTTCCAGTGTTGGAGCATTCACAACTTCTGGAGGCAAGTTGTTCCACTGATTAATTGTTCTAACTGTCACGAAGTTTCTCCTTAGTTCTAAGTTGCTTCTCTCCTTGATTAGTTTCCACCCATTGCTTCTTGTCCTGCCCTCAGATGCTTTGGAGAATAGCTTGACTCCCTCTTCTTTGGGGCAGCCCCTGAGATATCGGAAGACTGCTATCATGTCTCCCCTAGTCCTTCTTTTCATTAAAGTTGACATACCCAGTTCCTGCAACCGTACTTCATATGTTTTAGCCTCCAGTCCCCTAATCCTCTTTGTGGCTCTTCTCTGCACTCTTTCTAGAGTCTCCACATCTTTTTTTATATAGTGTGGTGACCAAAACTGGATGCAGTACTCCAAGTGTGGCCTTATCAAGGCATTATAAAGTGGTATTAACACTTCACATGATCTTGATTCTATCCCTCTGTTTATGCAGCCCAGAACTGTGTTGACTTTTTTTGGCAGCTGCTGCACACGGCTGGCTCATAGTTAAATGGTTGTCCACTAGGACTCCAAGATCCCTCTCACAGTTACTACTATTGAGCAAGGTACCACATATACTGTACCTGTGCATTTTGTTTTCCTTGCCTAAATGTAGAACCTTGCTTTTTTCACTGTTGAATTTATCCTCTCCATGTTGATTTTTACCTGGACCGGTTTGAAAGTTCCCAGCAAACTTCTCAGCTCTCGGGATCCTGTTTGTCACTGTCAGTTACACAATCTACCCTCTCAGCTCCTTTTGCATTTTTAATCCCGGTGTTGTACAGCTTGAAATGTAACAGGAGGAGGGATTGTTAAATCATGCAAGGCAGCTAATTAAGCCATATTTTTAGCCTGCCAGCTCGGATTCCAAGAGGCTTGTAGAGCGAGTAAGAAATAGGAAGAAAGGTGGGGAGGAAAAAACTGTAACAGTCTTTATAAGCCGCCACAAATCAAAATGCCTCCATAAAGTCAACAGTCAATACTTGAATCATCCAGCAAATTAAAATAAATAAGCAATTGTATCGTCCAGGCTAAATAATAGACATTTCTGCCTCTGAGAGACTTGGGTCTCAGATATATTTATTAGTACTTTAAAGACACTGCAGAAAATTTAAAGGAATTTGTGCAAACGTTGGAGAGAGGAAAACAGGTTTCCTGATTATCAGAAGGAAAGGCCAAGGAATAATTCCAGAAAATGAGTGCAGAATGATATTCAATAGGAAAGGGAAGGGACTGACACGGACAAATAGTACTTTAAGGAATTCATAGACGAAAGTACTAGTTGGAAAAAAGCAAAGGTGAAGGTTTCTCCTGTCCAGTTATATCATATTCTAGGGTGGGAGTTGCTCATCTCTGGGTTCTTAGCCAAGGGAGCCAGCATTGTCCAAAGATAATTTCCATGGTCATGTGGCCACAGCATGACTATACAATTACTACTAACCTGCCTGCCATTGAGGACCTGTATACTGCAGGAGTCAAAAAGAGGGCTGTGAAAATATCTACAGACCCCTCACATCCTGGACATAAACTGTGTCAACTCCTACCCTCAAAACGACGCTATAGAGCACTGCACACCAGAACAACTAGACACAAGGAGAGTTTTTCCCCATGCCATCACACTGCTAAACAAATAATTCCCTCAACACTGTCAAACTATTCACTAAGTCTGCACTACTATTAATCTTCTTATCGTTCCTATCACCCATCTCCTCCCATACGTATGTCTGTATGACTGTAACCTTGTAGCTTGTATCCTTACGATTTATACTGTTTTCTAATATGATTTGATTGCTTATTTATACCCTATGACTATCATTAAGTGTTGTACCTTATGATTCTTGACGAACATATCTTTTCTTTTTATGTACACTGAAGGTATATGCACCAAAGACAAATTCCTTGTGTGTCCAATCACACTTGGCCAATAAAGAATTCTATCTATCTATCTATCTATCTATCTATCTATCTATCTATCTATCT